>JABEEN010000429.1:0-36006 GCA_013363205.1 Fusarium tuaranense | reverse complement strand
TATATTTATATATATATAATTGCTTTGGTTTAATAGTATACTGCCCCTATTTAGACTTAACCTTAAGACTTACTGTCGCGGAGTTCTAGCTAGCCTTCTAACTTATTTATGTAGCGAAGGTTAGGTTTTAAAAGATATTTCTAAAATGAAAAATACCGGGGAGTGTAAATTACCTGATATTATAGAGTATGTTAAGATTTAAGGATTAAGAAAGGAGCAAGGGGCAAGGGAATTATGAATTTTATCTAGCTAAAACCGCGAATCAACTTAGTATAAGATAAAGCTAATACCTAATTGTTTATTTTATTAAATTTAAGAGGATTATTATCGATGGTATAGTGTGATGCTTAGTGAAAGGTAGTAACTAAACGCAGATACTCTCCCTTAAGCCTTAAATTAATATTTCTAATTACTTAATATTATTAGTTTACCTCTACTTAGATTTCCTACTAAGAAAGCATCTATATACGGCCCTGAGAAATAGTATGTTAGTTTCTAGTGCCTTTATTATCCTCGGGGGATAGGTTGTTATTATATCTGTCACTATATACCTCCCCTAGGCGGCTCAGTCGTACCTACCTCGTAGGTAAATTAGGGCAGGCCAAAGAGACAATATATATTAATTTAGCAATAGAGGCACAATTCTGTTTTAACCTTATACCTTAAAAACCTTATTTTAATATAGTATATATTAGATCAAGTTTAAATAGGAACGGGGGCTGATTTCGTTTAAGTAAATATCAATGAAACATCAATAGGGGACACCCTTTTAGAAACACCAGCGTCTACTATGCCGAAGCCAGATAACCCAATGTCGTGCTAAACTTCCGCGCCGTTAGAGTCTAGCTAAACGCCCACCTGATAGAACGGCAAACCGGCGATCAGGACCTGCATGGCTATTCATTGAACCAGGCGTGGCCATTAAAACAAAGTGCCAATAGCGGTATAATCTCCATGCCTGAATCCGGCAACCCCGAGTGCCTACGGCCATCACGACACTCCGTGAATAAGTCTAACTAGTCAGATTGTGTTAGAGTCGCTCCTAGATTGTATGTACTAAAGGGTCCCATGCCTAAAAGGCTACGTCACGGATGCTACGTCGACGTCCACCAACGGCTTTCTCGGGGGTGTGCTCCGGCGAGAAAAGATCAACACTACCTGGCTACAAGAAGGCCAAATGGCCCCCTTTTGGAGATGGGCAGCCCGAGGATGTGAGAACGCCATGTAAATGCGATGGGCTCACCGACCTGCTTCAGCGCATCACTGGGAAGAAGAGGTGTTGTGTGACCATCCCAACACGGCATGCTGCTGCGGCGTCGACCCCGGCTAACACGCGGGTGATACTCGTAGGATTTGGACGCTCGCCAGTCTTGAATCCGTTCGTATCCCTTGTTCATTGGTCAGTTGCGTGGAGGGGCGTCAAGGACAGTCTTTGACTTGAAGACCCTAGTAGTGAGCCCTTCGAGGCATGTACGCAAGACGCAGTACTTGGTCAATTTGACCTTCTTCTAGCTGCATCGATGGGTCCGTCGGCTCTTGTGATGTATCGAGATGCACTACTGTTATCGCCCAGGTTGACTTTCTGTCGGTATCCTTCGGGGACCAACAAATATCCCTTGCCAATCTTAGTTCGGATCTCGTATTTGCTTACTTGCGCCATCTGCAGCAGGGTGAATGCATAACGTTCCACCATGTTATGCTTCAGATGGATCTTGATCAAGATTGCCCCAGCCTCGGATTTGAAGATGACTGGGGATATCGTCAATGATACCCTCCTACTACAGCTCGTCAGAGGTTTCGTCTACAGTGATGTATACGGGGATTAGGCTTTTTTCACAGTCAGGCAAGTATCCCAGTCTAAAGAAGGCTATGATAGCCACATAGGATCGGGTTACTTCTAAAGAATACAAGCGGTGGCGAGCTAAGAACCTGGACGACACCGAAGAGCCCTGATGTCGTCTTGTCGACAGCATATAGGCTAGTTATTCACGGTTGACACAGGTGATTATACGCACTAACTCAATTTCTCACCCCTGATCCCTATGCAGAACGAAAAAAGTGAAAGGAAAACGCAAAGGAAACAGCCTAGCCCAGCTACTAAAAACCTCATCCTAACCTGCAATGACAATAAACTTCGGCGAAAAAAAAAAGGAAAATTCCCGGAAGCCAGAAACCGAGAAGAAAAATTTGTAATCGTTGTATTACTGACTACAGTCGAGAGTGGCAATGACGATGATGTTTTCGGTGTGTCATCGAAATCCGTGGGTAGATGAGGCGAGATTGGTTGGAGGGGAGGGCGGCCGTGGGAATCGGGACGCCGCGAACTCGGAAAAGGTGAAGTCGGCCCCCGAGAAGTGAAGAAGTCGGCGCTGTGGGGCCTTCGGTGGTCGATGAAGTCGGCCCCCGGGAGAGGACGGCGGGTTCGGCGGCCGCAGGTTCCGGCCTGCGAAGGCATGACTCGGGATCCAGCACAACAAACATTTCAATCCAATTGGTGTTTCTAAGGTTTAGTGTGGATGCTCTAGACTATGGGACGGCATTGTAAAATCGCGAGACGCAAATTACGGCCCGACTTACATGGCTGATAGGCGCAAGGGAACGCGTTCGGCGCTGGACGCAAGCACGCAGATCGCGGCATCCGTGACAATCTGGACGGGTACGCGGAGGAATGGAATTTCGGCAGAGATTTCTCCCGCCGGTGAGTCACTTACTGTCCGTTGTTTGGATATAGGGGTGGTTACTGAGGTAGGTCCCTTGGCATATAATTATTCGTGTTGGAGTTCTCTTCCATAACATCTCTGTTTTAACGAATTCGTCCATTTCCCGTCGCTCATTAATACTCGAGTACATCTTGAATCACTTCCCCTTTACCTCTTATCACCTCATAATCGATACCTATCTATCCCCGATCATTCGCTCCGACAAGACGCCGCAATCTCACTCAGTGTTGGAATCCAGGGGCCGAAGCCCTACCAGCAGGATGGGAAAGGAGAAGACGACAGAGAGCGCAAGCAACAGCACTGAACGCGTCGAGAGCTCTGATCCCGAAGAGCTCTCCGCCTCTGCAGCCTACGTACGCATCTTCCGGTACGCCAACTTTTCGGAATACTCGCTGCAACTCATCGCCATCTTCGCCGCCGTCGCTTCTGGAGCTGGCATCGCCCTTCAGAACCTCATCTTTGGCGACTTCATCACTTCCGTCACAAAGTATACAACCGGTCGACTATCCCCTGGCGAGTTCCGAGATGATGCCGCTC
This sequence comes from Fusarium tuaranense, assembly GCA_013363205.1. Classification (NCBI taxonomy): domain Eukaryota; kingdom Fungi; phylum Ascomycota; class Sordariomycetes; order Hypocreales; family Nectriaceae; genus Fusarium; species Fusarium tuaranense. Next base: position 32,749 of record JABEEN010000429.1, on the reverse strand, counting down.
AGTTGGCCCTCTACTTTGTCTACCTCGGCATTGGCAGGTTTTGCTTGTCCTACATCTACAATTCACTCTTGACATATGCGGCACACTGCATTACTCGAAACATCCGTCGCGAGTACCTGTCAGCGGCTTTGAGGCAGGAGGTGGCATTTTTCGATCTTGGTACTGGCGGTTCCGTTGCAACTCAAGCTACCTCCAACGGTCGTCTGATCCATGGCGGCATCAGCGAGAAGCTAGGCCTAACTTTCCAAGGCCTCTCTGCCTTTGTCACAGCCTTTATCATCGCCTTTGTTGTTCAATGGAAACTCACACTCATCTGTCTCTGTATTGCCCCGGCTACCCTCCTGGTCAATGGGGCCGCAGCAGGGATAATGGCTGGCTACGAGACCGAGATCCTCAATATCCATGCCCAAGCTAATGCATTCGCCGAGGGCATTCTATCTAGTGTGCGAACAATCCACGCTTTTGGGATGCGAGGACCTCTCGTCTCCAAGTTTGACCAATACCTTGCCGATGCTCATGCCGTTGGTAAGAAGATCTCGCCCCTTTTCGGCATGCTTCTTTCAACCGAGTACTGTATCATCTATTTGGGTTATGGACTCGCTTTCTGGCAAGGCGTTAAGATGCTTGCAAGAGGCGAGATCGATGAACCAGGAGAGATCTTTACGTGAGTAGAAACCTGCACACTACACTTATTCACGGCATTGCTGACCATCCCAGGGTTCTCCTGTCCGTAATCATTGCCGCTACCAACCTGACGATGCTCGCCCCATACTCGATCGACTTTACACGAGCCTCCACCGCCGCCGCCAAGTTATTCGTCTTGATCGATCGAAACTCCCGTATTGACCCTTTGGCGAGCACCGGAGAACAACCGTCTGAAAGCATCATCGGGGAAGTCGAGCTCAACAACATCACCTTTTCCTACCCTACGCGTCCGGGTGTCACTGTTCTGGATGACTTCTCCCTCAAGATTCCTGCTGGAAAGGTCACTGCCCTCGTGGTAAGTTGAGAAAGCGGAATTCACTTCCATATGGCCATTCTAACCTCTACATAGGGCCCGTCAGGCTCCGGCAAGAGTACCATTATCGGCCTTCTCGAACGATGGTACAACCCTCACTCTGGCAGCATCAAAATCGACGGCCGACCTATCGATACCCTGAATCTCCATTGGCTTCGAAAGCACGTCCGCCTGGTCCAGCAAGAACCCGTCTTATTCGATGGCACCATCTTTGAGAACATCCAACAGGGCCTTATAGGCACTCAGTGGGAGGATTTACCCAGGCAAGAACAGGAGAAGCTCGTTCATGAAGCTGCAACGATGGCCTTTGCTCACGACTTTATCTCTGACCTTCCCAATGGTTACGATACCCAGATTGGGCAACGCGGCGGGCTTCTCTCTGGTGGCCAGAAACAACGCATTGCTATCGCGCGTAGCGTCATCTCCCAACCGAAAGTCTTGCTTTTGGACGAAGCGACCAGCGCGCTTGATCCATACGCTGAAAGTATTGTTCAACAGGCCCTTGACAAGGCGTCCAAGGGTCGCACCACGATCGTTATTGCGCATAAACTTGCTACTATCCAGAAGGCTGACAACATTGTTGTCATGACGAATGGACGCATCGTGGAGCAAGGAACTCACGAGTCTCTGCTTCAGACTGACGGCGTATACTCCCGACTTGTTAAGATTCAGGATCTGGCAGTCGATGACGATGAATCTGTATCTTCAACGGATGAGACCAACGTTGCCGGAAACACCAGAGAAGAGACTGTCAAACTTTCGAGAACTCTGACAAACCATGATTTGGATCAGCAGGGCACGAACACTGGCCAAGATCGGGGCAACTATGCTCTTCATAAGCAATGGGGTATCTTTCAAGTTCTAGCACGCCTTGTCCGAGACACTCCGGAACTTCTTTGGCCCTACGTTTTCACAGTGGGTGGATGTATCCTTGGTGGTAAGTTTATACGTCTACTTGCTTGATACCGCTGCTAACACACCTAGGCGCGATGTTCCCTGGACAAGCGATCCTCCTAGCCAACGTCATGAACATCTTTTCCCTCACAGGCTCCGAGATGGAACGTGAAGGCAAATTTTACGCCAAGATGTTCATTGTTCTTGGTGGTGGCTGTCTTTTCGCCTACTTCGCCGTTGGATACGCAAGCAACATCGTCGCCCAGCAACTAAGCCACAAATATCGCAAGCAGACTCTTGACGACATGCTCCGACAAGACCTCCAGTTCTTCGATCGGGAAGAGAACACCACGGGCGCGCTCGTCAGCCGCGTGGATTCTAACCCGCAATCGATTCTTGAGCTCATGGGCTATAACGTTGCCTTGATCCTCGTTTGTGCCCTGAACGTGACTGCCTGTAGTATCCTTGCTATCGCTCATAGCTGGAAGCTCGGGTTGGTCGTTGTTTGTGCTGGTCTTCCTCCTCTGGTTGGTGCTGGCTACCTGAAGATTCGATGGGATGCCAAAATCAGCCATGATATCTCTGAACGCGATGGGGCTAGTGCCTCTATCGCCTCTGAAGCTATCGCGGCAATTCGAACCGTGTCTTCTCTTGCTATTGAGGAAGTGGTACTCAAAAAGTACAGTGCTGAGTTGGATCATGCCGTGGCTGATTGCAGACGCCCGCTCTTCACCATGATGGTGTGCTTTGCCTTTACGCAAGCCATAGAGTATTGGTTCATGGCTTTGGGCTTCTGGTATGGTTGCCGTCTGCTGTCCTTTGATAAGATCACCATCTATGAGTTTTTCGTTGCTTTCCTTGGCGTCTTCTTTGCTGGACAATCGGCTGCTCAGCTTTTCCAGTACTCAACAAGCGTCACCAAGGGCATCAATGCCGCAAACTATGTCTTTTGGCTCAAGAGACTGCAACCAACGATCCAGGAAACCGACGAGAATCGAAACAATGGGCCGAGCTCTGGGGGCGCTTCGGTTGATCTTGATCAGGTCCGGTTTTCTTACCCTCTCCGGCCTAGCATCCCAGTTCTCAGGGGCATCAATCTCTCGGTAAGTAGTTCCCCATCTGCGAAACTTATTTTTACTAACAGGGAATCGTAGATCAAGAAGGGTCAGTTCGTGGCTTTTGTTGGTGCGTCCGGCTGCGGAAAGTCCACCATGATTGCCCTCCTCGAACGCTTCTATGATCCTTCAACTGGCTCCATCAACATCGACAAGTCACCTCTTGTGTCTCTTAGCCCAAGGCTTTATCGACAATTAGTCGGCCTTGTCCAGCAAGAACCAGTCCTCTTTCAAGGATCGATCCGCGAAAACATTGCCCTCGGCATTGATGACCACACAGTCGACACTTCGCCCCCCACTGCCGCATCTCACGTCTCTGACGAGAGGATCGAATCCGCTCTCCGTGCCGCCAACGCCTGGGAATTTGTCTGTTCTCTTCCTGAGGGTCTTTCCACGTCTGCCGGTTCCGGTGGCACACAGCTCTCTGGTGGCCAGCGACAACGTATCGCCATTGCAAGAGCCTTGATTCGCAACCCCAAGATTCTGCTCCTTGACGAAGCGACCAGCGCTCTTGACACCAAGAGTGAAAAGGTTGTTCAGGCCGCGCTGGCTGAAGCTGCCAAGGACGGCGATAGAATCACTATTGCTGTTGCGCATCGTCTCAGCACCGTTAAAGACGCGGATGCTATCTGCGTTTTCCACAAGGGGAATATTGAGGAGATGGGAACTCATGAGGAACTGATTGCAGCTGGTGGCCTCTATCGCAAGATGTGCGAGGCCCAGGCCTTGGATTAGAGTCTTGATCGTTGTTTGTTGCTCTTGCATCTCGTGCACTAATATTCTGTATACTTGTCTTTATTTTATTTTTTTCTCTTCAAGAATTAGACAGGCCATAGCTAAACTAGAAGTAACTTATAGAACGAAAATAGCACTGATTCAGCTTAACCGCCCCTCCGCCTTCTTTGTAGTTCATGACTGGCCAGCCCAGATATCGCCAGGGCTTTGGCGTTTAGAGCTGAACAATGTGTACCAATCTGCGAGCCTCGAATAGGACATAGGCGCTGTGCGCTCAAATTAGAGGCGGTAACTAACCCAGCAACAGAGACCTTAATTCGGCGGCTACAGGTGGGCAGATACTTTGTATCACATAATTATTCTTAATGTCGCGTCTTATCAACGTTCTGTCCAGCCATACCTTCGATTCTAGATACCATGAGTTTGCCGTCGACTCCAACTTCACGATCAAGACCAGATGATGGGAAGCAAGAAACCAGCCTGCATGCTCAAGTCTTGGTCACAATGGGGGACCCGCCAACCGAGCAACTAGATATCGACCTTGAGATGGCCCCCACGAAGGTTGAAGACCGCTCGTTCCGTCGGGTAGCGTTGACAACAGACACAACCGAACAACATAACAATGTCTCTACCAACGCTGATAGACCACCAGGAAACAGGCAACAGACCTATGCTGCGCTCACTGAGGCAGCCTTTAGTGGAATCTCGAACCGACCTGCTCCACGACAAGGACAGTTTTCAGGTATCATGAAGATCTTTCAGGCACTGCCCAAGTCCAGCGGGACCGAAAAAGGCGCAACGTTCATCAAATCGTCCGAGAACTATGGAAAACAGGATTTGTCGAATTTATTATTCGTCGCCAACGTCAAGCTGGGAAGCGATGACCACGCCAAAGTGGAAAACCACCTCCGAGCCCTCAGAATGCACTGGCCCATAACCATATTCGATGCTTTGTTTCGACACAATCTCCTCTTTTCACGGGCCAAACTGTATTAGTTGTTCCTCGAGCTCCGCCCCGTAGTCCATAAACCCATAATCCAGCCTAAAGCGAAACCCACCTCAGAAAGCACAAGTTTTCAAAAGATCGACGATATCAAGCAAGCACTTAATAATTACTATGAGTGTTTACAAAGGTCTCACTATGGTATTACATGTTACCTGACACGTCATTGCAGCAAGTGCTATGGAAGCATACAGAACCTTTCACAAAGAGCCTGGAGAGATTGATAGTGATGACTACAGATGGCCCTTGCCGGTATGCTCACCGAGCTTGACAAGAAGGGGTCTCAGCTCAAAGCAGCCCAAGAGTCTGGTACCGAGACGGCAGATCGTGACGTGGGTCATGTGGTTCCCTCTGTAGCAGATATCTCCTCCTTTGAAGCTAAGATTGCTCATGTTCTCGTTAGCGGAGCCCAGTTCAGCCCCGCTGGTGTGCGTACCGAGGAAGAGTCAAAGGCCAGACTGAGCTTTCTTGTTCGGTTGACAATGGCTATATTCGGAGGCGCAGCGCTCGTCGTGCCCATGCTAATCATGTCTCTCCGTCCTTCTAAGCTCACCGGCCTCCTGACGACGTCGCTTTTTGTGGTCGGAGTTGCTGTCGCTTTGGCATGGTTTATGAAGGATGCTGGACCTAAGGATATTATGGCTGCTACAGCTGCTTATGCAGCCGTGTTAGTGGTCTTTGTTGGAGCCGATGGGGAGTAAGAGACATTATAAAAGAGTTGCAGTGACTATGGTGATAACCGCAAGTTCGACAGCGTTGGATATTAACTATTTGTGATCTTCCCGTGCTTAAAAGACATATTCACAAGCTTCCATTATCTGCAGTCAAACAACGGACTAGCTGGCGTAGTTTGAACACAACAGTCACTGCTCGGAGAAAGTTGAGATGGCAAAGCAATCATGTCTTTGTTCTTTCTCAACCAATAGGTCCAGCTGAATCAGACCAAGTTCTAAGCTACGCTATATTGAGATACGTGTCTCTTCTCCTATACTCTTAGTTCTAACCTCGTACGCTGAGAAAATGCGGTTCAAAGCGGATGCTATGAGACCTGATTGGTCGTCCGGGTTGCAAAGTTGATGATCGCCTCTTAGATGGACATGCGTCATGGCTTATTTGATGCTCAGAATTGGTTGGAAAGGACCACAGTCAAGCCTGATTGGCGACGTACTTGCGATGTAGAGAACATGCCCTACCTATGAGAAGTCGCCACCTATAATATGGGGGATAATACCATCGTCCTGGCCGTCAGTGTAGAGGATGAGCTCCCTCAGGTCTATACACGTCACGGCTTACTTGGTGCTTCGCAGAATAAATGGATCTGGCGTTGTCGGTTGCGACCGTTTAGTTCCACCTAGGTATCCAACATCGCCGGCACGAGGTCACTCGTAAGAATAAGGGACTCAATACGGTCAATCCAGTCTTTAGTCGACAATAGGCAAACCTTTCGTGTCTCTCTAGGCGAACTTAACGACCCGGAGTCGAGCAGCCGCCAGAACGAGAGCCTGGTTATGCGACTGGACATGATTGATCCTGTTGTTGTTATAATTTCTGATACGGTCCAAGTATGCTTTCGTCATTCTGTCATACTTAGTGAGACGGATGGCGACTAGGTTAACCTAGTTGCCCTTGTTATACCTCCAATACCATGTGATCGAGTATCGCTCAGAGTTGAGCGAAAGCGACAAGAAGGCGGGTTGAGGGAGGAGGCCTGGGGAAGGTGATGAGAATCTTAGGCCGGGAATTTCCTAAAATACTCTCAAAGTTATCCTAAAAATTAGATCTTTTTAGAGTAATTTATTTAATATCTCTAAATCTCTTATGATGATTTACTCGCTACCCTTAGAGGAGGGCGAAGGAGACCATATCCTTAAAATCATCGATCTTCTAGCTCAGTTATCCAGGCTTCAACGATAACAAAGAACACCATTCCAATATATCATAGCATCATATCTCAATGCTAACACAGTGACCCGTTTTTAGCCTTCCTGCTGCCTACAGTCGAAGATTTATACCTATCTGCATAATGAAAGGTTAAACCTTAAGTGGTATTTTACTGCTCTAACCTCCTTGCGCAAGAGAGAACCGCCCTCCACATTCTCAACCCTCGACTAAGACTTTCTCCCGATTTCGACCCCCCACCCTCCCAAAGCGATAATGAGTCTGAATCCGGCTGATAACTTCCAAGAGCCCGGTCCTTTGTTGCTCTTCTGCGAGGCCGAGATCCGGCGTGACTTTGCCATCCAGATAGAGGCTGCAATCAGGGCCAACCCGATATATTCAGACTTCAGACTCGACGCTATGCAAGTCGCTACAATCTTATACATACCTCTATACACCTTTCGGCCAGGTGGTTACCTTTCACTTCAAGACTCTAGCGGACAACCAAACAATGAGGGCACTTTACGAGCACGCCTGATAGCAATGCTGGAGCTTATTGACCACTATGAGTAGTTACTTTCTCCTTTATGCGGCATTAGATCCGAACTAATGATCTCTGTCACAGTTTTGAGTCCAGGCTCAGAGGACGACGAAGCCGCTGACGACGAACTCCCTAAGCCATCATCCACCCCGAAGAAGCGAAACAAAACCCAGTCAAAGAACTGCCATATTAGAGACAAAGCAGCATATATTCTAATAGGTACAAATGATCCCCATGTATGCCATATCATTCCTTTCTCATGGAACAACAGCTATAAGAACCTTGAGAAGACTAGTAGGGTCTTCTTCCACGCAGAGGCCTTCCTTGGCAGGGCGTAGATGAAACAATTCGGGGTATCGATCCAGAACCCCTGGGTCCTAACAAGCTCCGACAACACTTAGAACATGATTTGTCTGAACATGCAGATGCATGCTTGGTGGGGTGAAGCCCGGTTTGGGGTGAAATGCTTAGGATATCGCCCTGGTGCCGAGGGCGAATCTGTTGTCACTCTCCAGTTCAACTGGATGCCCCGCTCCGCCGTGAAACCCACAGACAAGATGACTTTGCAAGGAAAGGACAGTGACTTTGATATGATGGTCAACAGTGTCGAGTCTTTCTGGCGAGGTGGAGGCATTCCCACATCTGCAGAGTTTAGTCAGATCAAGTCCGGTGTCCCGCTCATATCTGGATACTTAATCGAAATCGAGATGTCGAGTTCCGACGCCCCTCTTTTCAAGGCCATGATTGACTTCCAGTGGGCCATGATCGTTGTGGCTGCCCTCAGTGGTGTTGCTGACGATGACGATTCCTTCGATACTTACCTCAGGACTATGGAATGGGTTGAAGAGCAGAAATCTCGCAAAGCCGCGAGACATCGAGGTGTCAGGGAGCAACCCCCCCGAGGCATATGAGCAATGGACCTCTTCTTCAGCCTTTGGTGCCTTGACCTTTCTCGGCTTAGCCGCCGGATTGCGCCAGTTTAGACGATGCTCATGAGTATTCTCACCTAGAATCATCCTTAACTAATGATGAGTTTAGTGATGAGGTTTACTCAAGGTAATAAAACTTTTATCAGGCTTCTTCCTAATTATATCCAATACTTATATGATAATAGGCCTAATACCTTATCGTTCTTCTCGGACTCCGTCCCACCGCACAAAGGGCTGCAACCTGGCCTGGCTGCGTGCAGGCAACCAACTCTTTGCTCTGCCATTCATCGAAGAGGATGAACTGCGGGCTTCTGGGAGATTGGTGCATTGCGACTGTGGCCTTGGTCCTGTCGTCCGAAATCCGGGTCTTCTCGACAAGGTTGTGGGTGCATGAGAGGTGTGGTTTCGGTTGTTTGCGTGGTTGTTTGCGGTGTTGTGTTGGGGAAACCAATAGCCCTCGCACCTGCCTTAGAAATGCGATAAGGGGGCAATTCTTCAGGCAACAACATCTCCACCAAGGCCCCAACCAGATTCTCCGGCACCATCGTTCAAACTTCTCCCTAACAAGGTCCCAAGTCGCCCAAGTCGCCCACCGGCCGGTGACTATAGGCACTAGGGAGCATGATTCGTCTCGTCGTTCTCACCTTGCTTCTTTTCCACCACTCCCGCCTGATCACGAGCCTGCACAACTCCGCCTCTTCAGATCTCCCTCGCCTTCAAGGCTGGGGATTACTTTGCCCATTCCCGCCTCCTCTATCTTTTCCACTTCCCAGCCTGAGCCGGCTTGGTGACTGAAGGCGCGATCGAGAATTCAAATCCTTCAACGCCGTGCCCGGCCCTTCACTCTCCAGGTATGCCCACTGCATTTATCGCACGGAGTTCCCACTTAACATAAATTCCCACCTTATAGCAACCAAGATGGAAGCCCAAGACAGTCCACGGGAGTTGAGCAACCAGTCGCCTGCAATGGCGGACTATTTGCAAGAGCTGGGTTTCACACCCGCGGCGTCTCGCGCGCCTAAAACCATCATCGTCAAAGCTCAGGACCTCGCGGGCTTTGAGATTTGGCTACTCCTCGATATCAACACGGAGTGGGCGAAGATTGAAGAAGGCACCGGAGAGCAACAGTTGCCGACAACGGAGACATTTGCCAGCTTCTTCAAGGCAGTCTTTAGCAAGTGGGACAGCAGCTGCGTGGTAGTTTCCCTCGAAAACAAGAAGCCAACCCTCACCAAGCGAGAGAAAGGCTTGATTTTCGGGACATGGGCAAAGGATCTTGCAGAGTCGCGCGCTTCCATCGCAAAGCGCAAGAAAGAGGGCAAGGACGAGTCAGGGGTGACGCCCTCGAAGTTTCGCAAACCCGGCAAAGATGCGTAGGTCGCTCTCTCCGTCGAAAAGTCTGGGATGCTCAAGTTCGACCTTCTCGACGGCAAAATGCAAGTGGCTACGGGCGGGGAGGTCGACTATCTCCCGGCATGACACGGGGAAAGGCGGAGACCCAAAACGCCCATATCTACGACTAGGCCGAAATCATGCGACTTGATACCCACAACAAGACCATTCTCCTCGCCCTGGCTCGCCAACGAATTGTGCGCTTTTCAGAGAACGGGGTTGGCAAGAATATCCCCCCCCCTAGCGTCTACCAAGATGACCTGATCAATGATCGGCTCGTCCCAAGAAAGTATGTCAAGCAGCGTGTCATCAATGACACGAGGCGACACACTGAGCTCTTTGCTGGGGTTATTGGGGGTGACTGGGACGCGTCGCTCCTTTTCATGGTCTTTGGAGATACCTGGAAAGCGTGACTCTCTGCCAGCATCGCTGGGGATAGTTCCAAAGAGTTGCCCTGTGAAAAGGCCGCTTCCTCTTGATCCAGCGATCATCAACAACAACAAAGAATTCCTCTAACGAGCTGCTTCGACCATTCTATCATCATCAATAACAACAGAGACTTTTATCTCGTGGGACACTTTCTCCCCCTTTTCCGGCGTCTTCAACAACATCAACCACAAAGAATTGCTCTAGCTGGCTCCTTTATCTCTTCGGCCTTTTCAGCGTGACTCCAAGAACAGGGTCATTAGACTGACGAAACGGCGGAGGACTGGATCAAATACCGCAACGCCCACTATCCAGTCACTGCCAACGACCCTGACCCACGACGCTTCCAGGCCGGCATCAAAAGCCTCATCGAGAAACTGATCGACTGGTCCCATTCCATTGACTAGATGGCTATATCTCACTGGATGGAGCTCTCCAGAACAAAACGTGCCATGACCCGTGGCTTCAGGAACGCCCTCATGCAAAGCGATGCAGCACAACTGGCGAGCGCCATCCTCAACAAGATCCCAAAGAAGTCTCAGCAGATCCTTGGTCGACAGGAATTGAAGCCAACTGATTTCTTGGATTTGCCTCGGGTGCCCAATAAGTTCCCCACCGCCTCACCTATGTCGATATCGCGGCCGACGTTGGCCCCTCAAATGTACGCATGATGCCGACGCTATTGCATCCAAGCACCCTTGTCAAGGCTGTCAACCCCGGGGCCCAAATCCAGCCCGCCATGGATACAAGGCTTTACATTGGCTCAAGTTTGGCCGGCAGAGGCGGGTATACCCGCCTCCAAGTTCACGAAAAGGAATCCAATCGTGGCACGTCTAGGACAGGTGGCATGCATTATGGTTTCACCCGTCAAGCCGGGGTAGTCCCAAACTACCGAGTTGTCGGAGTCTAGACCAATCCCAACAGACTCCGATCGGACGGCCAAATAGTCCAAGACCTTGAAAGGTGGATGCCGGTGTTCTTTGAAGGTCTACTCATGGTCTACCTCGGCACGTATCATGTCACCCACAGGCCAACCCAAGACCAATATGCCGAGCTCTTCTCGGAATCGTCATACGAGTTGGTAATCCAATTGAGGTCCGGCCTAGACCTCCCCGACTTGCACCCAGTCTCCCTGAACCAAGCATGGCCGTTGATGCAAGCTGTCAATGGTGGTATGGTGTGGGCCAACCCATGCGCCAATCCCGAGTGCCCGCGGCCAGCATGGAAATGTTCCTTCAACCCGCCATTCCCAGACTTTATCGGGACCTGTCGACTTCTTCCCCTAGGGGGGCCTCTCTCAAAACGATTTTGCATCGCATGTTGCAAATACGCCAGAAAACACGGCACCATGCGCACTCGTAAAGGCTTGGCCAATGGCCTTTGGTTAGAAGAATCGGGGACCAAGCGCGACGACATCAACCAAGCTTGGTTCAAACGCGGGAACCCATCGAAATGTATGAACTCGGCGTGTGGGGCTGAAATCCCAAAGGGCGCCAAGTTGTATGGGTTTATGAATAGTATTCATTGCGAAAGATGCTATGAGTTAGCCAAAGCCGAACCTGGCGTGTGCGAGAGATGCCATCGACCAACCTCAATGGTTCATCCCTGGGATGAAGAGATGCTGCGAGACAGAGGCAACACTGCACGTTGCTATGGATTTGGACCCAATAGGCTCATGCGGGATACAAACTTCGAGACTGTCCTCGTTGAGACAAGCCCAATCCACCTGGGGGCATGGCCTCCACACCGATTTGCTGGCCCTATTCCCGACAGAGGAGCACGTTATTTCCCGAGAAGACCTCCAACAGATCGACCGAAACCCAGAGTTCGAAGTGGCCTAACCAACGCTACGGGACCGGATCCATCTGAGACGACGCATAGTCTAGGCTGACCGAGACTTTGCAGCTGGATAGGAGATAGGGAGGGGACCACCAGCCAACCCATTGACGAGATTCAAGAACCCCCAATACCAACCTACCCCTCAGGACCTGGCCTAGACCGATAGACTACCTTTCGACCAGACGCCTATGTTTATCCATGACCTCCTCCTGCCATTCTCACATGTGCCAACCCAGCATGTTGTTCTACCGGAGCCAGGGCCAAGACTGACCATAGCTTGGCCAACGTCTTTACATGTTCCGAACCCTGACATCATCCAAATATTACTTAGATTTTTAATAAACTAATCATTAACTCATAATAATCTCATCATAGTGTATTAGCTATCTTTAGGAAAGGGTAATCTAATAGCACTCCGGTGTCTCGTTTCCTCCTTGACCTGTTTGTCGTCCTCCTCCACACGAGCATGACCAAATGCACACTTGTTGGACACATAAAAGAAGTCAGAAAGCACTATATTGAAACGGAAACCACAAGATTACCATGAATATAGCATGAGAAAAGTTGAGAGCCCAAGTAACGAAATTGAGCACTGAGTGATGAAAATGGGAGTCATCCCGAACTGAAAACTTGTCCCAATGTCGTAATACAGCACCGCAAACAGCAAGGTGATGAAGAAGCCCGCTATAGCAGCTCCAATTAAAAAGGAACGCGGAGCGCCTAGCATCGGGTGCCGGGAACCCAAGGTTGAACTGAAAAATGTAAATATGAAAAGGAGCAAGAAGCCCGTTGAAGCAATTATCCGTGGTTGTTGCTGAAGACGCTGGAAAGGACAGACAGATAAAAAGAAAAGCTCGCTGGAGCAATTCCTCAATGCTTTATTAGATATGTTGAAAAATTCGAGAAGATAAAGAAACCTGCTCAAGCAATTCTGCGTTGTTGTCGATAGCGATATTGAGACACGCCAGGCGGACAGGGGGACTTGAGGGCTGTGGCGGCCTAGTATCTTCTGCGATCTCTGAGGAATCCTGTGCATGATGTCGTCGACCGATTCGTCGACAATCTTCTCCCTGAGTCTTGTGTCGAAAGCCCAGAGTCATGGCTCGCTGAGGCCGTGGGAGCTTCGTCCACGAGGCTACCAGCGTATCTTCTTCAGAACGATAGAGCTTATGCTTCCCTGGAAACACAGATGGTCAGGGTCATCGGCGGCGACAAGGTAATGAGTGTCGTGGTATTCGACCAGTTCCCCGCAGTTTCATTAGTCTCGTTATCCTGGACCCTGGCTCTCTTCTTAGGTCGGGCTGGCTGACTGACTGGCCACAACATCACCTTCTTCTTCTTCCTTTTCATACAAGTTCCGCAAAGCAGCAAACACTTTATTTCATTGTGCATTAGGGTCTACGGATAAGACTTCTCGGAAAGGGGCAGTTCCTGGGCTTATTTCGTCCTTTGGACGAGTTTTGCTATGGAAGTATAAGGGAGTTTGTGAAGAAGCAAACACTTGTTCGTCCGCGGGTGATGTTTAAGGAGCTACTCGGTCGCTTCTTTGCAAATAGAAAGTTTATGCGCAAATATCGTTGGGCTCTCAACAGACCCAGAATGCCAAAGAACACTTTTTACTCAGACTTGGACTTGTAATGATAAATCACTGACTTGATCAATATTGGCATTCACCCTCTATATAAATCCCATCCCTATTCTCAGCTTTTCATTGAGATTTTTCTTTTACTCATGCAAAAACAAAAACATTACCTTGAACCGAAAAACACCTACATGATATCAATTTTTCTAACCAACCCACTTACGAGCGTTCAGGAACAGCTGGAACCAGGGTCCAAACTGTCCCCATTCCGCGAGCTGGTTTTTGGGCTTCCAAGAGCCCACATCCGCCATGATGGTACGCTCAGGGTGAGGCATCATGGCAACCACACGGCCGTCCTTGCTCTTCACACCGGCGATACCCTGGGGGCTGCCGTTGGGGTTGAAGGGATACCTCTCTGTGACGGAACCGTAGTTGTCGACGTAGCGGAGAGGGATGAGGCCGTGGTCATTGACGGATCCAATGTCGTTGGCCGACGAGAACTGGGCTCGGCCTTCGCCGTGGGAGACGACGATGGGGAATGACGAGCCGTTCATACCGTTGAAGAAGACAGAGTTCTCCGACTTGTCGTTGATGGTGACCATAGAGAAACGGCCCTCGAATTGAGAGCTGGCGTTCTCAACAAAAGTAGGCCAGTGCTCAGCTCCAGGGATCAACTCCTTGACTACACAGTGTTAGTATAATTCTGGAAAGAGGGAGCATACGCACGTCGAGTCAGCATCTGGCAACCGTTGCAGACACCGAAGGAGAAGGTGTCGAGTCGCTTGAAGAAGGCCTCAAAGGTCTTACGGGCACCGTCGTGCATGAGGATGGACTGGGCCCATCCGTTACCGGCGCCAAGAACGTCACTATCCAAGTTAGTACATCAAACCCAAATGAAGAATGCTGGTCACAGCCCTCGGCCAAGGATCACTTACCCGTACGAGAAGCCACCGCAAGCAGCAAGACCTCGGAATCCATCCAGGGAGAAGCCATCCAGGATATCAGACATGTGAACATCAACAGCATCAAAACCAGCAGCACGGAAGGCAAAGGCCATCTCGGCGTGACCGTTGACACCCTGCTCTCGAAGGATGGCGACTCTGGGCTTGAAGACCAAGCTCTTAAGGTTGGTGAAAGTAGGGAGGCTGATATCGGCAGGGTCGAACTTGAGCCTGTAGTGCAGACCAGGGTCCCTGGAGTCCTGGATAGCATCAAACTCAGACTGTGCGCAGTCAGGGTTGTCACGCAGCTTCTGCATCTCGTACGAGGTGCTGGTCCACCACTGCTGGATCTTGGCACGCTCCAGGTCGACAATGGTCTTGGACCTGTACTTAACAAGGAGAGACTGCTTGGAAGTTGGTCGGACGTAACCGATGGTCTTGATCAAACCATGAGGGGGGCCACAGGTAGCAAAGCACCTCTTGAACTTGGTCTCGTCACCGCGGCGAATCTGGAAGACAGCACCCAGCTCCTCGTTGAACAGAGTGTCGAGAATCTTATCCTCAGACTCGGCAAGGTCATCGAGAGAGATGTCAGCACCGCATCGACCGGCAAACATCATTTCGGCGACAGTAGTGAGCAGACCACCATCAGATCGGTCGTGATAGGCGAGAACAATATCCTCCTGCAAAAAGTTAGTAGCTGGCGAACGACAGTATCGATTGCGACTCACCTGATGGAGCTGCCACAAAGCGTCAAAGAAGTCACGGATGATCTGGACATCACGGACATCAGGAGCCTCGTTGCCAATCTGGCCAAGGGTCTGGGCGAGAGCAGAGCCACCCATAGCACGGAAGCCCTGGGCAAGGTCAACAAAGACAAGAACAGACTCGCCAACCTCCTCAACCCGACGAAGCTGAGGAGTCCATGTGCTGCGGACATCCTCAACAAGACTGAAGGCAGAAATGACCAGAGACACAGGAGCAGTAACAGTCTTGGACTCAGAAGTCTCCTTGTCCTTCCAGGAAGCCTTCATGGACAGAGAGTCCTTGCCAACAGGAATGGAGACACCAAGCTCGGGGCAAAGCTCCATACCGATGGCCTGGACGGCTTCGTAGAGAGCGGCACCCTCACCAGGGTGACCAACAGCAGCCATCCAATTGGCAGAGAGCTTGACGCGCTTTAGGTCACCGTTGACAGGGCCAGGCTTGATGTCGGCGGCGCCCAGGTTCATCAAACTCTCAACAACAGCCATGCGAGCCGAGGCAGCGGCCGAGATGAGAGCGAGAGTAGGCTTCTCGCCCATTGCCATGGCCTCTCCGCGTCGCTTCTTCTCATCGATACTGAAGCTGGTGAGAGTCACAGCGACATCGGCCACGGGAGTTTGCCAGGGGCCAACAAGTTGGTCGCGAACAGACAGACCACCAACGGTTCGGTCACCGATAGTGATGAGGAAACTCTTAGATCCAACGGAGGGAAGGTTGAAGACCAGCTCAGTAGCCTTGGTAACCATCTCAGTCAGGTCAGAGCTGCCACACTGCTCAGTGAGGCTCTTGACGGCATCAAACGGCCGGAGGTTCTTCTGGACTCGTTGTACGTCCTTGGAGATTCTTCGTCCAGGGGGGAACAGAACGTCCATGGGAAGATTGATGGGATCGATGGGAGGCTGGACCGTAGGCTCACGGTCAGTCAGGATAAGCTTGGTCACACCATTCTCATCCTTAGTAACAGCCGATCCAACGACGGAGAAACCACATCGCTCTCGTCGGCAGATGCTCGTGAAGCGGTTGAGACCTTCCCGGTTAACAAGAAGAACGTATCGCTCCTGAGACTCGTTGCACCAGATCTGGAGAGGGGACATGGAGTTGTCGGCACTCTCGACTTGTCGAAGCTCGAACTTGCCTCCGAAACCGGCATCCTTGACAAGCTCAGGGAGAGCGTTGGAGAGACCACCAGCACCAACGTCATGGATGAAAGCGATGGGGCTCTCTGGGCCAAGAGCAACACAAGTGTTGATGACCATCTGGGCGCGTCGCTCCATCTCGGGGTTTCCACGCTGCACACTGTCAAAGTCGAGGTCGGCGGTAGCCTCAGAGCCAGTGTTGGAGGAGGCAGCACCACCTCCAAGACCGATCAACATGGCAGGGCCACCAAGAACGATAACGTGCGCACCCTCTTCGACGTGGGCCTCCTCCTTGAGAGCGTGCTGGGGTCGGACACTGCCGATACCACCAGCAATCATGATGGGCTTGTGGTAGCCCCTGTACTCAGGGGCCTCAGACTCGGCCTCGTTGGTGAGCAGAGTCCTGAAGGTTCCGGTCAAGGCAGGACGTCCGAATTCGTTGTTGAACCTAGCGGAGCCAATGGGGGCTTCCAGCATAATGTCGAGACTGGAGGCGTAGTGGGAAGGCCGTCCAATATCAACCTCCCAAGGCTTCTTACTACCAGGAATCAAGAGGTCAGACACCCAGAAACCGCAGAGACCAGCCTTGGGGGAAGAACCCCGTCCTACAGCGCCCTCGTCACGAATCTCACCACCACTGCCAGTTGCGGCACCGGGGAAAGGAGAGATGGCAGTAGGGTGGTTGTGAGTTTCAACCTTGATCAGAGGCTGAACAACCTCACGGGTGAGCTTCCAGCTTCCAGTAGAATAATCAGGAGCCCAGTAGTTACCCTCGTCACCAGCCAAGCTAAACTGAGTTAGCAATGTTCAAATCAAATATGTCACCTAGAATTCGCGACTTTCAGATGTGACTCACACAGCGGCGTTGTCAGAATAGGCGCTGATGACATATTCGGGGTTCGACTTGTGGGTGTTCTTGATCATGCCAAACAAACTGTTCGCCTGGCTGACACCATCAATAGTCCATGAAGCATTGAAAACGTGGTGTCTGCAGTGCTCAGAGTTGACTTGGGCAAACATGAAGAGTTCAACGTCGTTCTACTAAAATCAGCATTGATTTTCAAATCCGGGCTTTGAGTCATACAGGAGAGCGGCCGAGAGCAGTGTACTGCTTGACCAAATACTCCATGTTGGGTTCGTCAAGTCCAAGTCCAGCCTTCTTGTTGTGCTCCTGGAGAGCAGCCAATGGGCCTCGCTCATCGGAAAAGATGTCAACCACCTCGAGCGGGTGTCGGATGCCGTGAGCGAACATGGTGTCAAGGACCGGGGGAGAAAGACTGAAGAACTCAGTCATACGGTCATGGACAACATCTCGGAACACCAAATCCTGCTCTCCATTGTATGTGTCCTCGAATTCGATACGAATGACGCGACCTCGCTCGATACGGTTGACAGTCTTAAGGTCGCAGACGAGAGCGATGCTGGTAGCCTTGGAGCTCCATGGCGAAACGTTTCGAGGAGTAACGTAGATCTCGACGGACTTGCCATTGTCCTCGGTCGTGGAAGCGTCGGTAGGCTTCTCAATGGCTTCGAGGATCTTGGTGATGCTGGCGAGGACGGCGGGATCCTCGGTCTCGAGATCGACGTAGTACTGCCACGAGCCCGTGAGCTTGGCGACCTTGACGGGGCTCTGATCGTTGATGCGCTGCACGAGCTTCTGAACCTCAGAAGCCGTGTAGCACGACTCGCCGACCAGCACGTGGTACATGGTGAATGATGTCTGTTTGCAAAGCAGGATGCGCTTTGACGATGAACGCCGACGACCTGTAGCGGGGAGGAAAAAAAAATGCGGCGGGGCAGAGATCAAGAGAAGGTGGGATGTGCGGATCCGGGAAAAAGTTGCTCCGCGCCACGAAATGCAGCTCTGAGCTTGAGCAGCCGTAATTTCCCGTCAGTCTGCATCTCACGATATGTCCCCAGTTAATTGAAGATTGTTATTCCTTTGATGCATAAGAATCTTTGTTGACCTTGTGATGTGATGTTTGGCACTCTCTTATCTTATCTGAGATCACGCACGTGCCATGGCGGGGCATGGCGGGGTTCGGTAGTTGGCTCAGATGTTAGCCTGACAGGGCACGCTCGTGGTCTAAGAGAAAGACGGCACACTTCGCCAGCACTCTCATTCTATCCGCAAAGGTATAGCATATAGGTCAAGCTTATGATAATATAATGAAGCATTTATGTAGAATTTATAATATAATTTATTCATTTTACTCTAAATTATTCCTCTATGGCCCGATAAAGCTATCGCCTGTGTACCCATTGTCTGTCATTTTTTCATTGGTTCGGGTGGGAGGCTTGCTGAAGCCTCAACACCAGGAGATCCATCCTGAGAGGCACCTTCAAAGAGTGAGTGGCCATAAACTGGCCCTCGACAGTAATTCGAATGGAAATTTCCCATGTATTTTACAACTTCTTTTGTTCATGTTGTTAAATGATAGTCCTTTCGCTCAATGCACCCCTGCCTATTTACAACCCTAGACTGACTGGGCACTCACCGACCCCTGCGCGGATCTCGAACTCTCGTTCGCAATGGATATGCATGTAAGCCTTGAACGGTTGGTAACATGTTAGGCTCAATCAAGTCATTATACCAAATTAAATCTTCTCATCTCGCACATAAATGTCCTTTGTTCAACACACTGGCCGACATATCGATAACCTGTAGCTACCCTAGATCGGGCAAGGTGAATTTTGGCAATCGCTTTGTCTCCTAACTCTAAGCCCGGGTAGCTATCTGATATAGCCTTAATTTAGAGGAAGGGCATATAGGCTTGATCATGGCATTTATCTTGGTTGGGTAGTTTTGGGAGTTACAAATGTTGAGAGTCCTTTTCCTCCCACAGCGCTGATCTTGTCTCAACACCATTTTACCCTACTCACCATCGTCCACCATGGAAGCCATCCGTTGGGACCCAAAGACTCTACTCCAGATAGACATGAGATTAGATGGCCAACAACTCCGGATTCACTGTGTCGGCAGCCCTGCAGGAGACCTCAGTCAGCGATGCGGCCACACTATCCTAGAGTCGCAATGTACAAAAGCATTGCAGTTGATTGACAAATTGTCGGAGAAGCGATTGAAAGACATCAATCCAAGCCACTTGGACTCACTTGTCTCCCAATGCCTTTGCCCCATCTGTCAACCACATCAGCATGAGCTGGTTTCGTACACTTGGGCCAGGGCCATCGAAGCGTCCGTGAGACACCAAGACTATCTGATGGTATCCTTCGAAGAGATTCACAGAGCTGAATGTTCTAGTCTTGCGGCTAAGTTGGATACAGAAAGGGAGTTGGTTTGGAAATTCAAAGAGCAAAACTTTGCCAACCAAGAGTCTTTCGCGCTATACCAAGATGCTCTTGAAACCCGCAAGAAAGAGGCAAATAGACAAGAGGAAAAGATCCATTTTCTTGAAATGGAGAATATTTCTCTTAAAGAAAGGGTGGAAGAGGAGTTGGCTGCTCAATATGAAGATTGCTTCGTTAACAAATTCCTCAGGGGCAAGGCCAAGGATGACCACCATCCTCACTTGCTTACGCAGGCAGAAATCAACGACATGCGCCGCAAGACCGCTTTCCTCGCCACCAGAATTGAGAGGCTCTCTAAGCAAAATTACGCTTTGGAAAAAGATCTCGAGCTGGCACGCGGCGAGAGTGAAACGCTCCGAGACTCTGAGGCGGCTCTGGTGCAAAGGCTCAAATGTCAACACCATGCTTTGCAAAAAGTCCAGTGGCAACTGAAGTATAGGACTGACTTTGAGCAAGTGCTTAAGAAACTGGAAGCAATTCTCAACGTTCTCGAGAACGAAATAGTCGAGCTAGTCGCCGAGGGGGAATTGGGACTAGCTGCAGAACAGGAGCTAGAGGAGCAAGCAAATATGGAACGCGAAGAACATCATGCTGAAGAACTCAAGTATCGAAGGAAACTCAAAAAAGAGAGGGCTCGGAATCTGGCCCTCATCGAACGAGTGAAGACTCTGGAGCTGCTTCAGGTTCAGATGAAGGAAGAGATGGAGGGTAATTGGTTGTATTGGATCTGGAAGGGCATTCGAGACCCTGGGGCTTGGTTCAGAGGTAGCAGCTGACTGAAAAAGCCAGAGAGAGAAGCGTGGATAACTGGCAATGGTTGGGCAGAATAATGGGATGAAGTTCAGATGAAGGGGGGGAGGGGGGTTGATATTGATACGTAACGTTGATGACACGCCGAAATATAAGGACACCATGCACCTACTTGACTTAATCCGTAGGCGGTTGGGTTTTCGAGGTCGAGACCTCTCTCGTGCTCAGGCACGCGGGCCATGCGAGAAACGAGACACCAGGACAGAAATCCATATTAGCTCCTCATACTTCCCCAACGATGGTATTTAAGGTAAGAGAAGAATGAGATAAGAATAAGCAAAAAAGATGAAAAATCTTGATCAGATTGTGGTATTATCTTCATGTATTTCTATCAGTTTCCTCCCAAGCTTTATGAAGAGTTAGGGTTTCCCTTTCGTTTTGGTGTTCTTTACCTACGTGTCCGGTAGTGAATCAAAGCTGAATTTTTGGCGTTAGGGGCAAGGCTTGCAGCAGCCTATTGGCAATAGTACAGACCATGGAGTCTGAGTCCTGGAAGATGCTAGTATTCTGCTCCACCAAGGGTGATCTTGGGCTGAACGCCATTGCATGAAATACGAGCCAGACCTCGTACTTTGGAATTTTGAACACCAAAGACGTGAACTTCAAAATGCCTAATCACTAGATACAAATACCGGCCACTAAGTATCATAGAGAACGTAAAGAACAACACATGTTATACTTACTGCTAGTAAAACTCTGTGTGACGATCAGAACCAGGATAGGGGATGTGTGATGCCGGGACAGTCCCGAGTCCCCGGGACCAGGGTGTAGACGCAACCCAACGTAAACACCAGAGACAATGATTCAGTGCATAGACCACGCAGCATTCAGGAACAGAAGCTAGACTGCAAACTTTGCGTCGACGTGATGGTTGCAGGGAATGTTGAAATTGTAGTGCATCTCAGGGGGAAGTTGGTTGAAGCCGCTGTTAACCGATGGTGTGGTGAAGCGGGAGTGGCTTGAACGGCGCGAATCTAGGTTAAAGCGACGTCCTCAGCACTTGCAAAATTCTCTTCGTATTGGGACCGCATGATGCTGGAACTTCTGCGTTGAAAATCATCAAGTTGGTTGGACGAGTTGAAGTGAAGCCAAGTCGCTTAACAAAAGACAACATTGAAGAGACCTCGTTGTGGTGGCCAAATCTGTGCCCAAGGCAAAAGATTGGCCCGTGAGCCTGGTCATGGTCAAGGTTGATAATATGAATCTGGTCTACTACGAGGTTCTTTTGAGATTATTCCGGTGACAGGGGGTGAGCAAGGACCTCAGGGTGATCACGTTCTGTCCTTAGAACAAGGAGTTTTCTTGAGTACGGATGGTGAAAGATGTCAAGCTCGAGAAGTCCAAATTGCAGAAAAACAGAAAGGAGGAAAGCGACAATAACAAGCCATGCCTAAATTTCCATGGATGCCAACCGTGGCGACTGAGTCCGGATGCCGCGGTCATGGTCATCATGTGCTGCCAAGAACACCTTGTGAGCCTGACGTGTATTAACCTGACCAGCTGAGCCACAATATAGCCCGTGCACATGGAATGGGCAGATGTCTGGTCGGCAAGTGAAGCAAAAGCACGTGGATATGGTCGCGGCCAAGCTCCGAAGCGTCGATGGTCGACCTGGGGAAAAAAAGGCTGGAGACTGAAAAAGAGGCAAAACCGGGCCAGGTTCAGGCTTCAACACATGAGGTCCGGGTCAAGGGAAGGCTATTCAGCGGAGCTGGATGGATTCATGTTATGTAACAGATTCATTCCCCAGATAGGGAGCGAGATCAAGCAACGTGATCCCCCAGAGTCGTAATATGGGGCGGTGGGTTTATGAGGCCACTTTGGTTATCTAAGATCCACGAGCCAGGCGGAGTTTTCTTTAATGGACCGTGAGCATGTGTATTTGAGCTTGTTAAAGTAAATGTCGAAAACAGTAAAGAGGTGAAAACGAAAAGGGCGCAGTTTATCTTAGTCGCCGATCATCGCATCGTCTAAAGATGCCGCGCCCTGGCGTTGCTCGGCTACTGGGTTAAATCCGCCGATGCCGTCTTAGCATGCAAGTGTCCTGATAGCCAAGAAAAAAAAGCTTGCATGAACCTTCCAAGACGGGCAAAAGAAGAAAACCGAGCTGTCTGTGCAAACCAGGTCCAGCCCAGGGCGCGCGATGCTACGCAGGGCGTAAACAACAAGCAGCAGTCGGTAGGGCGCGTCCAGAACGCCGAGCAAAATTTGGAGCTGAGGAATCACTCCTTGAGCAACCACGGGAGTTCCCAGGAATATTTTAATGCTATTGGCTCTAGCATGCAAGGTTCTTGGACCTGAATCAATCACCGTCTTGGCAATCATCGGTCACAACGTCACAACGGAGGGAAAAGGCCGTTGGTATGGTGAGCTAATGCAAGAGTTGCTGGAACCTTGCTGAGCCGAGAAACTTAGCGCGCCACATTAGAAAGATGGAAGCAAGAATGGAAACGGCTGAAGGAAACAAGAGATGAGGCTCAATGCCTCGGCGTGAATGCCGTGCCGAAAGGCCCTTGTCAGCGGCCCGGCAGTAAGCGGCCGTGGCTTATCGCAGATTTTTCTTGGTGGTGGTGGTGGCTGCTTGTATGTGACGCAAAGGCGTTTGCTTTGCCACGTTCCATTCATTGCTTACCAAACTGTCAAACCGTAAACGCTCCCACATGGACCGAGCGGTGAGATTTGACAGTTTTGTAAATCTTGATGGATCCCAAGATTTCACATGGTCCAGACCTCGACTGATGGAGCTTGCTCGGGACCCCCAGCTTGGAGGCCTGGCAGTAACACACTGTGACAGATTGGATTCTGTCATGGCATTCAACTCTAGCAAACTACCGTAGTTCTTTGAAGCCCGCGATCCACCTCTCTTACGTACGAGAAGAGGTCCTTGTGTGTGCGGTTTGCCATATGGTTGGTTGGGGAAAACCTACAGTAACAGGGGGATATCTCTCCAAACTGTCCCGTCAATAAATTCCCTGTCAAGGTTAAATTGGGGCAAATGGCGTGAGAGAGATCCTGGGATTGTCTCTAATGGGCTTGTCTACAAAGGGCGCAGAAGACGAGGCCAGCCATATCCAACACAAGGTGGCACTGCGTAATTTGAAACGCTTTCCCCGACATGGGATCTCGGCTTCTTACCTAGAGGAGTAAATGATTGACAAAGGACATGATTGAGTTTGACCTTCCTAATCTTTTAACTTGAAGAAACTTACTACGTCGTACGGATGCGGCTCCTTTGGAAGCCGTCATCAATCTCTTCATCGCCATCCCCTTCTCGAACGCTTCCCCTTCCAGACTAGCCCTCACCACCATCTCGGCGTTCCCTGCAGACACTTTACTCCATCAAGTTAGCCATCGCTTGCACCACAGGTTCCCTTTTCTCCACCGCGCTACGAGGTGGGGATCACTCGCCCCCCCATCCGCTGTAAGCCGGCGCTTTTGCCCTGTCGGACCGCGTTGGAGTCGTGTTTAACCTGGCCCGAGACTCCCTCGTCGAACGGCTTTTGTCGGCCTTTCTTAGGTGACCCCTGGTCTCTTTGTCTTACCCTTGAACGTGGGAGACGACGCTACTCCAAAAACTCCAACGTTTTAGCGGCTTTCCCGATTGATACAGCTGAGATTGGAGAACCAGCCTTTGGTGTTTGTGGCACTGACTACACTGCACAGCTGACCACCACAGCCTTTGGCCACCACAGGCGTCGGACGGTCCGGTCACGATTCTGCCTTCAATCTCGCCTGTTCAAGATCTTGGCAATAGTAACTTCGTCAAAAATTAACAAGGCCTTCGTATTATGGAGAGTGTCATTGAAGCCCAGGTCCCCGTCCCAGTCCCCGCACTCCGGGTCATCCCCGAACACACTCGCCTCGGGGGCAACCACATGGGATGGATTGTTGCCCACCGTTATCAGCGACGCTAGCCCTTGCCCCAACCCTGGTGTGACTACACCTCCCATGTCATATCTTGTATCTTGATATGGAGGAATGGAGTGGTAGTACCTGTCCCTCCTATCTGTAGTACTGCAGCTCCAACAGGTCTCTCTTCATCGAGCTCTCTATCGATAAGAAGAGTAGAGTGTGAATAGTATAAACATTCCCCTCGCAGAGCCTCCTTCATCTCTCCAATTTCTCCTCACTCATCTCTCCTCGTTCTTACCAGTGTGATCCATTCATCTCGTAGAGTCGAGACCCAGGCCCTGCCCCAGGTTGCCAATACCTTTCCCCCGCCTTTACCCCAAATCCCCAAGAAAAGAAGGCTGTGGGGCCATCCATCGGCGACTCCACCTGCCGTGTAGAGTTGACTTGACACCCTCCGAACCTGGGGATAAATATCACCCTCCTTTCCCCCCCTCTTGTAAACCTTTTTTTTTCTTGTTGCTCAGACACCATCAAACCTCTTCTCTACTCGTTACTCCTGGAAAACTTCACCAATATGGCTGAGAAGGAGCAGATTGACGCCGGAAATGGCTTCAACCTCGACCGCGAGGCGAGTCGCCAAGGCGAGAATGAGAACATTGAGTATAACCTCGCCAACTCTCACGATCAACTTGAGCGAGGTCTCAAGAGTCGACACATTCAGTTCCTGGCCCTTGGTAAGTCTCTGAATCCTTCTCATGTCTAAGTCAAAGTCACTAACCACTAACGCTCTCAGGTGGTGCTATTGGAACTGGTCTCTTTATCGGCTCGGGTAGCATCCTCACCCGTACCGGACCCGCCCCCCTCTTCATGGGTTACCTTTCCATGATGGCTCTTGTCTGGATCATCATGAACGTTCTTGCCGAGATGGTGGTATACCTTCCCATGCGCGGTATCACTGTTCCCTACTTCGTCGGCCGCTTCGTCGACCCCAGTCTCGCCTTCGCCGCCGGATGGAACTACTGGTACGCATATGCTATGCTTATTGGAGCTGAGGCCGTCGCTGCTGGTATCATCATCGAATACTGGGAGCCTCCGGTATCCATCGCTCTCTGGATCGCCATCGTTCTCGTCGTCATGCTCCTCCTCAACATCATCGCCGTCAGTTTCTTCGGCGAGGCCGAGTTCTGGTTCGCCAGTATCAAGCTCATCACCATCTGCGGTCTCATCATTCTTGGCATCGTCATCTTCTTTGGAGGTGGACCAGACCAAGATAGTGTCCGTGGTTTCTCATACTGGAAAAACCCAGGCGCGTTCAAAGAGTTTGGTGCTAAGGGCTCGACTGGTCACTTCCTCGCTTACTGGAGCGCCTTTATCAGCGCTGGATTTGCTTTCATCACATCTCCTGAGCTGATTGCCATCGCTGCTGGTGAGACTGTTGCTCCCAGGCGCAACATCCCCAAGGCTGCTCGCCGTTTTATCTGGCGTCTGGCCATCTTCTATGGTGTCTCTTCTCTCCTCATCGGCGTTCTCGTCCCCTACAACGACCCCAAGCTCCTTGGCGCTACTTCTTCCAACGCTAGCGCTTCGCCCTTCGTCATTGGTATCCAGAACGTCGGAATTCCTGTCCTCAACCACATCATCAACGCCGCTGTCCTGACCTCTGCCTGGTCTGCCGGTAACTCGTTCCTCTACTCTGGCAGCCGTGTCCTCTACTCCATGGCTCTGAACAACCAGGCCCCCAAGTGGTTCCGCATCACCAACAAGCACGGCGTGCCGTGGGTTGCTGTCCTCTTCACCTGGTCCTTTGGTCTCCTGGCCTTCCTCAACGTTTCTAACTCTGGCGCGACCGTCTTCAACTGGTTCGTCAACATCTCGACCATCTCTGGCTTTATCGCCTGGATTGTCGTCATGATTACCTACCTCCGCTTCCGTAAGGCCCTCATCTTCAACAACCTGCTCGATGCCCTCCCCTACAGGACTCCCCTCCAGCCATACGCCACCTGGTTCGTATTGCTCGTCATCTCCCTCCTCACCCTCACCAATGGCTTTGCCATTTTCCTCAAGGGCAACTGGGATGTCAAGAGCTTCATCGCCGCCTATATTACCATTCCTCTTTTCCTCGCCCTCTACCTCGGCCACAAGATCTGGTTCCGTACCCCCATTTGCATTCGCCTCCAGAACATCGATGTCATTACTGGAAAGAGGGAGATGGATGAGCTCGCTGCGCAGGATGTGCCCCCTGTTCCCAAGAACGCGCTCGAGAAGTTTTGGTTCTGGCTTGCTTAAGTGTGTGTTGAATGTTAGATAGAAAGAGCCTTGACGTTGTAGAGCGCCGATTTGATACCCTCAGATGTACATAATGAAACGAAGAGTTATCTGACCCTGCCTTTTTCCTCATCGTCCACTAGTAAAGACCTTTGAGAGTTCTTAATAAATACCTACCTACCTACGTAGGTAGTAAGAAGAGAATAATATAATTTAATTCTTAAAGTATCTAAATAATTTCCTTATATACTTCTTATTATTTTTTATATATTATATATTTTTATATAGCTTTAAAATCTCTCTTTTTGCCGCCTTTTTAGTGGGGTTATTTATGCGAGATTATGCGAGTAATAAGGCGCTAGATTGCCATGATTCACGATCGGCATCAGGGCCTAAAATCAAGTCAAACCTCTTCCTCTCAATCAACCTTCCTCCAACTCCCTGCCCTTCCTCATCGGCTCTCAACTCACTCTCGACATGTCTCCCGTCCACATCACTGCCCTGGACATGATGTCCGATACCGACACTACTAAAGAGCGAGCGCCTAGAAGTCTCATCTCCAAGCCTTCCGATCTCTCCGCTGAAGAGAAGTACCTGGGCACTGACATTCTCCAAGCATGGTGTAAGGATCACAGAGGCTTTTCCGAGCCCCTGGTCATGACTGTCAACATGTATCACGCATTCTGGCACGCTGTTTTCCGAGGTTAGGACTCTGGGAGAACCGTGGCCCGCGAACCAACCCTGCCCAAGCAAACGGACGACGACATCTTCATCGAAGTCGGCACCTACTCCAAGGTCCTCTCCGACCAAGAGACCGTCCCCGAACAGAGCACCGGGCGCGCCTACCTTGGTTTGACCATCAACCCTAGCGATCGCTCGATCACTTGGTCCTTCAAGGGCGAGAAGGGGCCCATCGACCCCTCTTTGGTTCACTACGACCTCTATGAGGACAAGGCTAGCGCCTATCGTGCCTGTATCGCCAATTATGACAACAGTGAGATCAGGCGCGTCGAGACCTACAACCGCGAATACCTCCTGACTCTGGCACGGCGCCGCGTCGCTCATTTCTCCACGACTGGTACTCAGCCCATTCCCCATATTCGCCCTGAGGATAAGCCCACCAAGATGGAGAAGATTGTCCTCGCCAGCGTGATCGTGAACGAAAACAACATGTTCATGAGCACCGTTGCTGCGGGTGGTTGGGCTATTCGCCGCATTGAAGATGATTTTTGATCAAAGTAAGCAATGCTCTCTCGCATATGGGCGACTATATACTGACCACTTAGTTTCCAGGACCAGATTCTTCTTGTTGGTGCATTCCTCCGTTCACTAGGGGACTCAGGAATGAGGTCGTTTACTGGTGAGTCCCCCATCCTATCTCCATTTCCCGGAGTAACAGCCTGACGATGGATCCTAGCAACGTCGAAAACAAATCCGCACCTCGATTTGTCGCTCTCTACTTCTTGGTCCAGTCACAAACACCCCCATCTCAACACCACCCCCCATTTCCAGTAATCGCTTTATCTTCTCTCAGTTTACCTTGTGGCATTCCGTCTTCGAGGAACCCCCCGTTCCCGGGCCGCCTTTAGGACTGGCATCATCCAGCCTTTGACGGTCGGTAGAGGAATTTTGCGTGCCTGGTGATGTTTGGAATCCTGCCCTCCTTTCTTTCTTTCTTTTCTTTTCTTTTATTTTTTTGCACCCATACCGATGATGCAAAGGCTCTTTGATTGAGCCTTTGCGGAGGCACCAGAGCGACGGTCGGCACCTTCACGCGGTGTTCTGGGTCAGTAACCAGGAGCCTCAAGGTATCTTGGCGAAGCTAAGACCGACCAACTTAGAGTAAACTTCAATTTCACCATTGTTAAGCAAGCAATACCAGCCGGGGGCATTTGGTCGGCCTTCCTTTAGATAACTTATATAAATCATTGGTATTCTCTGAATTAGATCGTAAAACTTCCCACTCAGAGGGCTATGATAGTCACACAGGATCGGGTTGCTTCGAAAGAAGCATCGCGGGGTCGGGGGCTCTGAGGAGAAGACATTTCTACTCTGGTAGACGGATATAATAAGACGAGGAAGCGGTAAATAACGTACCGGCTTTCGTGCTTTTTTCTTTTCTTTTCGCAGCGGCCGATATAACGAGCGATGCGAGAATGTTTGTGAGAGAAGTTGAGCCGGCGGGGTGGTGGAAAAGAAAACAAGATCTCTTGTGGCGGCGGGATGGCCAGCCGGGTACCTGCGTTAGTGGCTGGCACATAGCGCAGGGAACAAAGAAGACACTTGAAACTCTCCTAAAGCTGCAGCATAGTAATCTAATACTGAGAATAAAATTATGAAAGTATTAGACCATACTAAATAGTTATTGTACATATTATTTTATCAATTTAGTCTAATTTTATTCCTTTTTAGAAGATTATGGTCTCAATGTGTTTTGTGCTGCGGACCCTGCTCGGATCTCGGCTGTGTGTAGTTAGTGGTGTGCGTGGGGCTCGCGGTCAGCCCTGCAGGGCTGGACCTCGTCTGAACATGCGTTGGTTGAGCTAGTTGCGGATCGTCATGACTTGCGCTGTCACCCGTCCGTTGATGAAGGACCTGTGGCACCAGGACTCGATATCTTCGGGGGTCGTTCTTCTCACAATGTATTCCCTGTTGTACGCATCAAGAGCGGCAAGCTTGTGACCGTCGTAGTTGGCGATGCAAGCACCGTGGGCCATGGCCCGATCCCCGCCAAAGGCACTCCAGTCGATGTAGTTATGGAGGGTTGATGTACTTGCTCTTGGTCGTTCTGTACTCCCAACTGACCGTGCGCTCCTCGTTTTCGAGGGTGAGGCCGAGGTAGACGGGCTGACTCTCGCTGGGATGGAGCCCTCGGTCGACGCTTTCGTCTCGTTGGCTCCTGCGCTCATTGAAGACGCGAGTCGAGACGGTGCCGATCTGGATGTGCGTTCTCGTGAGAGATCGGTTGGTGTTTGGGTCGATTGGGTCGCCGCCAACGTATTTCGAGGTATCCTATCCTCGAAATACGGCGTCCCAGAAAGCCTTGTACATCCCGTCCGTACAGTCAGGGTGAGTGGCTGAACGCCACCTGCCTGGCGGTTGCACCACTTTTGTAGAAGGTCCATTGCCGTCGCCTTTTCCTCGGTCGATAGGCCTCGCGATAAGTGCTCCAGGCTGTAGCTTCTGCAACGTTGGTTGAGACGATACATTGCTGGAGTTTTGACTTGCTCATTGCCTGACTCTGGGCCTCGGATTGGGGGGCAGAGTAAAGGGGTAAAACCCGGAGACCTGGCATCCTGCGACGGATCATTGCACATGCTTCCTCGATCTCCCAAGTCGTGGTCAAGAACAAGAGGATAGCTCCCTTGGGATTATTCTTGACAATCATGTCTACCACGCGGTAGGCGCAGGTCAAGTAATCCGCCGTTGCTTCCTTCATGTACTGAATTTGCACGGAGCAAGCCTGCCCAGGGGCCCGAGAAACGTTCTGGGTGTTGAAGTATTGGGTGAACTTCTCAAGGTTGATAGTGGCCGACATCACCACAACCTTGAAGTTGTCGCGGTATTCCATGACGTGTTTGAGCAAGTCCAATACCACGTCGGTGGCCAAGTCTGTCGCGACATATTTTCTATAGGACTGAGTTCTGCAGTGGGGTTGTTTCTCGTGCACTGAGAGAAAGGGCTGACACACCACAGTGATGACGCCGGCCATGACGCTTGACCGGGGAACAACAAGAGTTCCTCCGTTGAATACGGATGCCGCGAGGCAAACTGTAAGGGTCGGGTCGTCTGCTCGTAAAGAGAGTGCCGCGAGGCATGCCGTTGGTTGAAGCCCGTGCTGTAAACGCATGCTATGGGTTTCAAGGCGGGTGTGGCGGAAAATTGGATGCTGCTCTCAAGGCGAATTGTGGAAAGTTGAATGATACGAGGAAAAAACTGCGGATGCTAACTAGGAAGAGCGTGATGCCTTTGTGGCTTGGGCCCGGTCAAGGGAGGCCTTGACGTGTGGGTTCTTCAACGTGATCCCATTAAACTTGTACGCCAGGTTTCTGTCCTGGAAGTGCTCGAGGTCCTGTAACTTTATTAGCGGCTTACTTGAAGCAACAAATAACCGCAACATACCATGATCCAGGCCGGGTCGATAGCTGTTACGTATCTCATGTACTGGACTCCAGAGAAGGAAATCCGGTCACATATGACCCACTCATACTTCTCGCCGACGAGGCAACAGTGTGGCTCGGGCATTGCTGGCTGGTTGTCGCGGACAGTCTTGTAGATGCCTCTTCTGTCCACATGGGCGGCTTTGTGATAAAAGCCGGCCGCCAAGCTCTGGCGGATCTTCCAGTCAAAGTTCGGATCAGAAGGCTCCAATGCCGGCACGGGCTCATTGTTAAGCATGCGCTTGGGCACGCTTGCCATCATGCTGTTCCTCATCTTCCGGGCCTACTCTGCAACCTTCGAGTTCATGAATGACATTCGGCACCATCTGGCCAGCTCGTCTTCATCACCGGCAGACTCAACACGGCGATGAATATAAATGTGAAACGCATTGAGTCGTCCTAAGTGGTCGGACTTGGCATTAGAGTATTGCTGTCGTATAACGTTGGCGGCGTATCGTTGCGTATGGGGCTGCATGATGATGTCGTCCTGCATGCTGAGTAGGCACGCGATGGTGACAATCTCGACGAGGCAGCCGAGCTCCTTAGCCTTGAGGAACGAGTTGTACCATGCAGGGTCCACAGGCATACCAACTGCCATGGAGCCGTTTTTCGTGAGCTTGGCATCGGCATCGATATACTCCCTAGTTTATATATCAGTATACAGTGTGAAAGGGGCGACCACGTCCAACACTCACAAGGCACGGAGCTCATACACGGCCCGGAGCACTGTCTCCACATGAGGAGCGTCGATGAAGTTGAACCCCGAGATCTTATGAAAGCCGCAAGACTTGAGGATCAGGACCTCTGCCATGACCTCGGCCTAAGGCTGTCGGCAGGGATAGGTTGCTTCTGTTGGGCTTGAGTGGACTCCATGGTCGTAGTGTTGCCTGGCTATGATGATAGTGTGTGGAAGTAATGGTGGCGTTTCGTTCTTGGGTCTCCCTCAGCTGAGTGCTCCGTTGAGTGGTAGTGGTGGTGAAGGCAATGATTCATATGCATGTCGGTAGGTGGAGGAGAGAAGATCGATATTGCTCACGAGGGTGGGATTTTACATCATCAACGAAATAAAAGCTGTGCACCACGTGATATAGGTCGAAGCACACCCGGTTGATTGCAGTGTAAACCGTTTGATAGGAGCAGGACGGGGAATGGCAAGAGGTTGGTGACAAACGGCCATTTGCAAACTGGTAGTCAACAGACTTTAATAACTAAGCGTCTCTTACAATGCTAATAGATATGCCAATTGATATTCATTGACAACAAAATCAGGTCAGTTTGGGTTTGCTACAAGTTCGTGACGGGGCCATTCAGGGGGGCGATCAGCGGAGGTCGCCGAACACAGTAGAAAAGCATCAAAATATTAGTATTACAGTTAGAGAATAAGGTAACAATGAGTAGCTAAGTATTTAAATGCAATAATGTAAGCGTTTGAAGAACGAGCGGTTCAAGACCATATGTGCTCCAGTAGCCAAAGTCAATCCACAATCACATCACGACCTAGTACAACAGATGCCACGGTAGGTATGTAAGATTGAAATAAACAAAAATACGCAGAATTAATGAATGAGTCTAGCTAGAGTAGAGGCGTTGATAAGTCAAGCTATCCCTCCTACGTTCATTAAGCCGTGATCAGCCTCTCTTCCCAGATGAGGTCCGCCGGCTGCTGGCAGTGCCTTGCAGTGCCAACATAAAATCATGGAATATCTGCCAGAACAGGCGAATTGGAATTTTCCGTGCTTCTATCTGCTTTCAAGAGAATCCAGAGAAGGTCGTTCCTCGCTTTAAAAACATACTCAGCAAAATCATCACATTCGCACAACACCATCATCACCCAAACCACCACAATCACCACATCAAGCTCTGCTGTAACAGCAAGCAGTAAGTCTCTTCCAATAGTCCTCTTACACTGTTTGCAAATACTTACAGAAGATAGAAATGTCTCGTCGTCAGAACCACCAAGCTCCCGATCTTCCCCGGGTCAACAACGTAAGTGCCCGCTCATGACCTGAAGAGACCTCAGCCTAACACTCTCAAAGTCTGCTCCTCAGGAGTCTCAGCCTGACTCCCCGAGCAGCCAAACCCCCTTCAATCGCCGGAACCCTCTTCCTCCGACTTATGCCCTCCCCATTCGCACCGCCGCCCTCCCTCCTGCCGCCGAC
>JABEEN010000428.1:0-23904 GCA_013363205.1 Fusarium tuaranense | reverse complement strand
CTGTACCGGAGTTTCTTTTTGTCCTTCTGCCTCATCAAATCGTCTCAACATTCTCATGATGGCAGAGCAGTCGTCCTTTGTGCCATGTCGAAAACGGGCGAAACGGCCGATGGTGACTGCCAACCTCTTTTTGCCCGCTTGACCTTCCATCCAGGACTGGGTAGAACCATCTCGATCTGGCTCCAGGCCGTTCCTTCCTGCCCTGCCTCACAGAAAAACATGGTGGACCCTACGCCTTATGATGATGATGGCCCACGGTAAACACGGAGCTGGGCTTTTCACGTCAACACCACGACGTCACTCTCTCTTCACCCTGATCGATCGACCATTCATTCAACCCGCAAAATGGTCGGCACCAAGAGAACTCTCGCCGACATTCTGGACACCGAGGATATCGAAGACATCCCTCTCCTTCGCATCCGCCGTCCCCGTATCAATCCCGATGCATACCCTCCTTCGACGGAGCCCTTAAGTCCGTCCCCTCAATTGCTACAGCAGCCGCTTCTCGCGCTCGCGACAACATCACTCTAACTTTGCGACAGGCCAAGATGAAATCACCGCCCGCGTGAACGAGTTCAACGAAATGCGCCTGAATACCCTGCCTCTCAATCTCATGACGCCCGAGTTCAAGCGCTACATCTTCTGGCACTCGAACTACCGCCTAGAACGCGCGAAACGCGATGGTGCCACCCTCGCCGACATCTCCATCGGCGAAGAATGCCTCCCAACATGGCCTACCCATACCTGGGATCCGCACGAGGAGTCTCTTCACCAGAACATCCAGTCCCGCCTCTTGACTCACGAAGCTTCCAACCATGCCAGCATTCTCGTACGGCAAGACATCATTTGGAAGTCGAACAGGAAGCTCGATGAAGCAAGGACCTTGGGTCACCAATTGGAGGACATTCGCATCAGCGAGGGTTTGCTGCCTGTCTAGGGGACCGCAGCAGATGATGTCTCCATGACATTGTACTCTAATGAGGACGATGAACGAACAAACAGCCCACAATCGGAAGAAAGTAACGAAGATCCCTTCTTCTTTGGCACCCCCGATACCCCAGGTACCTTCGCTCGAAGCGGATCTTCCGTCACTACGAATGCGCTCCCATCTGATCCGCTGGGTCCTGACACTGGTTCCGGCTCCGATACTGACGTGGACACGGATTCTAGCGACTCGGACGGTTTTGATGATCAAGTCTCTGTTGACGATTACCTCTCGGATCGACCTTACTACTCGGAGTACGACGAGGAGCTCAATGTTCTCCATGGTGCCCAGATTGCTGGCCTCTCCTCCCTCCATTCTCGCATTGATCTCGAAGTCTTGCTAGCCGAGGATGAAGATGAGATTGAGGACCTACCAGAGATGCAAATGGCCATCGACAGAGGGTCTTTCGAGCACCATTTCGGAACTGATGGTGCTGTTGATGTTGAGCTTGATGGCGCCCGGCTTCGCTGCACGGGAGATCTCTTTGATCCCGATGAGATTGCGAGTTCGTCTTCAGATGAGGATGAGGACGAAGGTATGGATGTCTTGATCTATGAATAAGGTTTCAGATCGCGGAGGAACGGGGAGATTGCTTAGACGAGAGAATGGCGTACTGAATGGTGGGCCAAGACCTTTCAGGCTTTCGTTTCAGAATTGTGTGTAATGATAGCCATTAGCCAGCGTATTGTCGCATTTTGGGTTTCACTTCTTCTGAATTCCCGATACTAGGTTGACTAATGAAGAGGTTGCATGCAGTTCCTTGAATATGCCCCTGCTGACGTCTTCTCAGGCCTCGGGAGATGTCACAGAGGCTGACGTGACGTTTTCCGAAACAAACTCTCAATCTGCATGCACCCCAGACTCATTCTGACGCCATCTCTTGCAAACGTTAACGGCCCTAATTTTATCTTAAACCTAAACGCGGGGACGGGTGTCACCAATTCCACATGACGTCTTCCGTCGTACCTCTCCAAAGATGAGTGCCTGCCTGGTCTTTCCAGATATCACGAGGGTGTTCATCCTGTATAGCCATGAAATATTCAGAACAGCATTGATCACAACAGTAACAGATGAAGGACCAAAGAGCGGTATGCTTCAAGATATTCATTATGAAAAGCTGACACATGCCGTGTATCAAAGCGCCAGCCCACCATCTATATCCATAACCCAACACCAAAACAATGCAATCCTAAGTCATAACGTCCAACTCCAGTTTATCAAGAGATATCCCGTTGACATCAGCCACAATGCCAGCAACAGTCTCAGGCATCGCCCACAACACTTTATACAAAGGACAATCCAACCCAGCACTACACCGATGCTCTCGATCCTCACTAACCCTCTTGATCCGATCTTCCAACGTTGATATCGTATGAATCTTGAAGGGTTGTACAGACGGCCAGAGTTTGTGTGTTTCCAGACATCGAAAGTATGCGGCGATGCGTGTTTCAGTCGTACAGAGTGAATCGAGAACATCACTTGAACATCTTCGACAGCGATCATCTCTTACATCTCGGGAAGGTAGACGGCCGCATTTCATGCAGAGCTTTTCCTCGGTTGTGTAGCTCTTTTCGTAGCTTCCTAATGTTCGTTCGTTCCACTGGATTGCGAGGTGGATTTGATCCAACACTCTCGAAATCTCACCCGCCAGGGCATCTACTCGTTTGTTAGTTTCATATACATATCTCAAACATGGATGAGAACAAACCTTTTATCTCAAAGGGTAAGATGGCAGTCATCTCGTGCTTAGACCACTCAGAGTCAAAATCCAAATTCAAATGCGGCACAGCTCCCTTTGACACAGTCGAGATGGAATCAGTCGATCTGAAAAAGTACGCAGCCGTGAGAAGCAATCCAATATCCTTAGGATCAGAAACATTTTCGATTCCAGAAAGCCAAGTAGAAATCCAAGGTCGCAAAGCAACGTTGCAACTATACTTGTCGCTCTGCCTCGCCACAGCAGCCAAAAGAGCGGGCTTAAGACACGAAAACTTGTCGTTGTACTTGAAATGAAGAATAGAGAGGATAATCTCCATAGCCTCTGGATCATCTTCTTGAAGTGTAATCTCGGGACATTCTCCTTGTCGAACAGCGGCTCCTTCTTTAAAGTTTGATCCAAAGAGTGATTCAAAGTACGGTGAGGCGACGCGTAGGATTGTGGTTGAGACGAGACATTTCATGGATGGTTTTGTTCGGTGGTGGACCACGAGGATGGCGTCGCCGTTTGGATATAGTTGTAGCATTGTTGTTGGTTCGTGGGTTTCTTTTCGTAGACTTTGTATTTCGACAAACTGACCATCCATCGCAACAAAAAGGTTTCAAGAAGTAAATAATGACAGAGAGGAAAAGGAAGAGTCAGTTGACAAAGAAAAATCCCCACAAGGAAATTAAACACCAGCACACCCTTATGTATTCCATCCAACCTCGGCTCACTTCTGGATCCATGATGCGTGTCCAAGGCGGTAATTGGTGCCGAGAATTTTTACCAAACAAAGAGTCATGTTCTTAAAGGAGCGGTCAACTGACGTCCCCCATGACTCGGCCGTTCGGAAACGGGCGCAAGGTCAGTGCCCATAACTGTCACGTCCTTGTTGTGTGTGGCTGGATGAGGCGTGAAGGTTTCCGGCTAAAGGTGGAGGCTCTGCCCCAGCTGAGAGGGTGGCGGACCAAAGGGTCCAAGGTTTTTATGTTTTATTTTTAATGACTCGTCTTTTTCTTGATGTGGAAGTTTGTTTGGCGGTTTTTGAAACGTTGGTTCCGGTTCGTTGGGATTTGGTCTATCACGCGGGCTGAAGTGATGGGCGGTATGGGGTTTTAGTATGTGTCTGAGGCTCTGAGCGGTCTGTCGCGACTATTTTCGGGGATTTTATGCGCTAACTTGTTTGATCAGATAATCAGGAAAGATATCAGATCCCGCAGAGCCTCTCCTATATCGGCCAGCCTCAAACTCCAAGTGGTTGCCCGTTGCTTATTACCGTCAATGATGCGATGAACTAGTGGGAAAACCAAGGCGACTCTTCGGATATCTCAAGCCCTCTTATCCTCATTGTAGATCTATGTTAATTTCTATCTCTTGAGATAGTGAAGCGATGGCGTGATGGCACCAATACTACGCACCCTGGAAAAGACCCACGGTTTTGATCTCTATCAGGATGTAGAAAGAGCCCAACGTGTAACAAAACCCCTGCTTCTTCTGAAGACGGTCATCGGGCCGAGAAAAAACTCCACTGAGAACGCTGATGCAATTTCTATGTTGAAGATGCGAGAATGGGGGTTGATAAGAATGCCATGCTCATGGGCGAGGGTGAAGACTTTGATATAAAACGGGACATTTCTTCGTCAATTGTTTGAGAAGATGATCCAAAGCAGCATCAATACTATTCTCTCACTTTCTGTTCACAGAATATCCAAAATGGCTGAGCCGCAGGCTGTTGGCCTTTATCAAAAGGCTCATGATATCTTTCGTGGCACCTACGTCCAGGCCGTACTGCTAGGTCTCATCAGCTTTACTCAGCCTGGCATATGGAACGCTATGAACAGTGAGTCGTCACCATTCCTTTGGAAGCTTGTACGCTAACGAGAAATTGTTGTCAGGTCTTGGAGCCGGTGGACAGGCAGAACCATATGTCGTCAACGCCGCCAATGTCATTACCTTTGTGTAAGTCCGATCCCATTGGATACCAGACCCTTGAGTCATATCTAACACATACACATAGGGTCATGTTCATCCTATCTCCTCTAGCTAGTATCGTCGGCAACATCATCGGTCTCCACTGGGTCGTCGTGTTTGGGACCATTGGCTACGTGCCGTACTCGGCAGCACTATACGTCAACTCCACGAACGGAACGCAGTGGTTTCTTATCTTTGGAGCTGTAACTTGTGGTCTTTCAGTAAACTTCCCTGTGTTCAATAATTGCCACTTTCATCTAATGTACCGCAGGCTACCGCGTTGTGGACTGGCGAAGCGGCCATGGCAGTCGGATACCCTGAAATCCGACGGCGAGGCATCTGCAGTAAGTCTCGAGACACCTCGATGTCTTGAGGAGCCTAACATTTCTTTCTAGTCGGGATATGGCTCGCACTTGGAAAACTTGGTTCAATCATTGCCTCAGCCATCCAACTCGGCCTAAACAAAGACAGCTCCTCCAAGGGCGCCATCTCCACCAAAACCTACCTCGTCCTCATCGCAATCCAATGTCTAGGTCTACCGCTTGCCCTTCTTCTTGCACCATCACACAAACTCGTTCGTTCAGATGGGAAGAAGCCAACATTTGGCTCGACAAATCGTTCCTTCAAGGCCCAGGTTCGAGGCTATCTTGCCCAGTTCCGTCGTCGGGAGGTTCTTCTCTTGATACCAGCTTTTATCACGGCTCAGTGGGGAGTCACATATCAGGGGAACTATCTCGCTGCTTATTTCACGGTGAGAGCTCGTACATTGGCAGGCTTCCTCGTTGCTATCGTCGGCGCCATCGTCAATGTCATTGCTGGTTGGTGGCTAGATACGAAACACTTGAAGAGGTCGACCCAGGCCCGGAGCATGTGGTATTTCCTTCTAGCTCTGTTCACTCTTGTCTGGATCTGGAACCTTGTCATTCAAACGCGATGGGCCAAGGAGAGCCCAGGAGATATTGACTGGAGCAGTCGCAACTTCAGGGTGGGCGTCGCAATCTTCATTCTCTACAGGTGAGTAGCCAGACTAAAGCCTCCCCTGAAGGTACCCCAGCACTAATTGTAGCAGGATTGCATACGAAACTGTAGGCCTCTGGTTGTACTGGGGCCTTGGCACATTCGACACAGATCTCGATGCCATCACCCTCTCGATGGCGGTCTTGCGAGGCGGTGAATCACTTGGCTCAGCGTTGGCGTACGCTGTTGGTTCAGTTCGAAGTGCATCGCTTATGACCAATCTCATTGTTGCTACTGTTGTCTTTTATGCTGGTGTGCCGTTTACAACTTGGGCAGCTCACTTGATCAAGGATCGCGATCTGGTGGAGGAGGGTGATAGCAGTGAGAACGAGGGTGAAGCTTCCAGTTCACAAGGCACGGAGGATCAGACTGTTGAGCGTGTGACTGCAAGGCTGAGTGTCAAGGACTGAGCTCATGGTTGTTTCATATAGGAGAGTTACTCGAGCATCGAACGAGTGTTGGCTTTCTGGAGGGCTGGCTGCATCTATCCCTTCTCTTGGACGAGATTCTTGTTCAACTCCAGACTTTCAGCGCCACATATCAATTAAACCTGTTGCCTATTTCGCAACTAGAATTCCCGAGAAGGTATTGTTGATGCTAAGCAGTAGAGTATGGCGATTCATGAGGGCGTCGACGAACGGATGTACGTTGCACCGAAACCGTCAGATCAAATCTCGCAAATCTCCAGAAATGCTTCCCTCATCCCATTCCCATCAGCAGTCATGGCTCTTCGATTAGCATCCCAGCTCCGGTGTCCCTTACGCACACTCTGCGTCCGGGTAAGTCCTGCTTATCAGCACAGAAGGTTCCACGAGCGAAAGGCGGAATTGGTTACCCTCAACACCGACGGATCACTCGAAACACGCAAGCTCGATGTGGTCACCGGGGATCCCCACGAAGCCTACGTTATAGTTGATCGGGGCGTCGGCTTCGCCATGAGATCAGCTATTGCCAGGCGAACAGAATCGCCTCTTATTACAGACGCAGAAAAGGTCCCCTTGACATTCCACCACGAGTCGCGGCATTTTGCTTACCGTGCGTCTTACGTGCCCATACATGCATGAACACAATTGACAGTATTTCAAGATACAGTACCCTACCCACGGATCATCCTTGAGCATGACCTTCCACATCAAACCCCCAGCGACAAAAGCCCTGCAACGCTCTGGCTCTGGGGAGCAACACACTCCATCACCTTGGATGGAACCTCTGATGGTAAGTTC
Source organism: Fusarium tuaranense (assembly GCA_013363205.1). Lineage (NCBI taxonomy): Eukaryota > Fungi > Ascomycota > Sordariomycetes > Hypocreales > Nectriaceae > Fusarium > Fusarium tuaranense. The sequence continues at coordinate 17,009 of JABEEN010000428.1, read as the reverse complement.
TTAAGCATTTAGCAAGTGGGCTATACTCAATTGCAAGTATCCAAGTTCGAGGAGGCTTGTCGAGAAAGCTATGAGAGGCTAGACGGCGCCGCAGAATTGCTGAAGCATAAATGATGGGCGAAGGGCTGAGCGGGAGATGTCCAATGTGGCCGAGTCTTGCTATCGGGGAAACCATGAAAGGTCCAGCTTATATACTACATATTAGGGCAACCCCCTGGAGTGTACAATACGCCACTTCATGTCTTCTACTCTTACATGTTCATCAGGCATCCCTCACGAAGTACTAAGCTTCCCCTTGGATTCTTTACTCTTCTCGCCCAAGGCTTGTGAGATGCTCCGATAATACTTTCCAAGATCCTCCGGCGTCCACCGTCTCGTAGCCACAAATACATGAGCATCAGAAAGCTCCTCATCAAACTCCACCTGATCCTTATCATTCGGCTTCGTCTGCAGCTGGTGCCCGTTCATCTTAAGAAACATATCCGCCGCAAAAAGGGCCGTACGTTTATTGCCGTCCTGATATGAGTGATCGAGGGCAATCTTTTCCGCAAGAACGCCAGCCAGCACAAACAAGTCTTTTTGTCCATAGTGCTCGTGATTGACTGGCGAATTGACGGCGGATTCCAGCATGGCTGGTTGGGTTGGTGATGCTTTCGCAATGTGGCGCATGTGCAGCCTTTTAACTTGGGCCGTGGTGAGGAAACGGTAGGCAGTTGAAGACATGGTGTGTAAGGGTTCAAGACCTAAGTGAGGTGCCTTGTCAATTTGAAAGTCTAAGATCAATGGGCTTCTCATCGGGTATTCCTAAGAGACGAGGCATTTCAAGGATTAACCCATAACCAATCAGTCAGCACGGAAAGAATGGGGTTTAGGCAGCAACTATGGGTGCTACTAGTACCATCAAACCATGTGTTTTAGATGGGTAGTTATTGAACCAAGAAAGAAAAATAGTTTGAGGATGTGTGATACTTAAGTGAGTTTGGGTTTAATATTTCTTCACAACTCGTCAAACCCTTAAGCTTTCTACGAAAAGTCACAAAGTGCATTTCTATGCTACTTAAGGATGAATTGTATGCGAAATCCAAATCCTGCAACACTTTTTAGTTCATACCTGATTCAACTGGGACATAATGTGGTTTGGTCGCAATAGAAACCCATGTCATGACTTACCCGAGAGTTGGCTCTGAAGGGTGCACGTGACCTCATTGCAATTCCGTGGCTCCGCATTGGGCGGGGGAAAATAGCCCCACCAAGATTTTTGTGAAGCTTCGATTTTTGGAGGGGCAAAGTCAATATCCAGCGTCAAGACGATTTGACACCCCGGCCTGACTCATCGCAAGAGCCTCGACAGAGCCATACGACTTATCGCTTCTCTCTCAATAGCCTCTTTGACCTCCCAAACCGACAAAAAGCACAATCTCAACCCCCAAACCTTCACCATGGCGACCGCCACCATGACCGTGACTGCGGTCCACACAAAGAAGAAGCCCGACCTGGCACCAGAGAGCGAGCGCTTCCTGCGATGTTGCGCCGACGTCGCCAACGCCCTCATCGAAGACCATGAAGCCTCCAAGGCCGGTCGCACCACCCGCGACATCAATCTCAACTCTCTGCGCAACAAGCTCGCCAAGAAACACAAGCTCATGAACATTCCGCCCTTGACCGCCATCATCGCCTCTATTCCCGAGCATTACAAGAAGTATATCCTACCGAAGCTCATCGCGAAGCCTATTCGGACGTCTTCTGGAATTGCGGTTGTTGCTGTCATGTGCAAGCCCCATCGATGCCCTCATATCGCTTATACTGGCAACATCTGTGTCTACTGCCCTGGTGGACCGGACTCCGATTTCGAATACAGTACACAGTCATATACTGGATATGAGCCTACCTCGATGCGAGCCATTCGTGCGCGATACGATCCCTTTGAGCAGGCGCGAGGACGAGTCGATCAGCTCAAGTCCCTCGGCCACTCTGTCGACAAGGTCGAATATATCATTATGGGAGGCACATTCATGTCATTGCCCGAGTCATACCGAAATGAATTTATCGCACAGCTTCACAATGCGCTAAGCGGATACCAAACAACCAATGTGGACGAAGCTGTGGAGGCTGGAGAGATGAGCAACATCAAGTGTGTCGGTATTACAATTGAGACCCGACCCGATTATTGTCTACAGCCTCATCTTTCTGATATGCTGCGATATGGCTGCACAAGATTGGAGGTTGGAGTTCAGTCGCTTTACGAAGATGTAGCACGAGACACCAACCGAGGACACACAGTCGCAGCTGTCGCAGAGACATTTTGCCTTGCCAAGGATGCTGGATACAAGGTCGTCAGTCACATGATGCCCGACCTACCCAACGTGGGCATGGAACGAGACATTGACCAATTCCGAGAGTACTTTGAGAACCCTGCCTTCAGAACGGATGGCCTCAAGATCTACCCGACCCTTGTCATCCGAGGTACAGGCCTTTACGAGCTGTGGCGGACGGGTCGGTACCAGAACTACACACCAAATGGCCTGATCGATCTGGTTGCCAGGATCTTGGCACTGATCCCACCCTGGACTCGCATCTACCGAGTGCAGCGGGATATCCCCATGCCCCTGGTCACTTCTGGAGTTGAGAATGGTAACTTGCGTGAGTTGGCTTTGGCTAGGATGAAGGATTTTGGAACGACTTGTCGAGATGTAAGGACGAGAGAGGTTGGTGTCAATGAGATCAAGAACAAGATTCGACCTAATCAGATTGAACTTGTTCGAAGAGACTATGTCGCCAATGGTGGTTGGGAAACATTCCTTGCCTATGAGGACCCCAAGCAGGATATCCTCGTCGCTCTTCTGCGGTTGCGAAAGTGTACAGAAAAGTACACTTACAGGGAAGAGCTCATCGGGCAGCCCACCAGCATGGTCCGAGAGCTTCACGTCTACGGCACAGCCGTCCCCGTACATGCCCGCGACCCCCGCAAGTTCCAGCACCAAGGTTTCGGCACTCTACTGATGGAAGAGGCCGAGAGGATTGCGCGAGAGGAGCATGGTAGCGACAAGATTAGTGTCATCTCTGGTGTCGGTGTGAGGAGTTACTACAAGAAGCTTGGGTTCTGGTTGGATGGTCCTTATATGAGCAAGTGGTTGGATGGACGGGAGGGTCCTCAGTGATAAGGCTTGGACTTGGGATGGCATTATAAATACCTTGGGGTGGGGAAAAGCATGGGTTTATAGAATAGGCGCAATTGGGGATTGGGTTCATGAGACATGGTCAATGAGAGTCATTTACTTGATGTTACTGTTGCTCTGGCTGGTGCTATGTCTAGAAGATGGTATATTTTGGCAAGCTCGAAATGGGCATTCCACACTGTTGCCTTGCACTTTGATAGTTCTCAACCATGCATGACCATGTGGTTTGTATCTCTTGACTCTTCCCCTCAGCATCAAGTGACCATTTAGTGAGCGCGTGAGTGCCAAATGACGCCTCAGATCTAAGGATCTCGAACCTCAAGATCGTCATACCCGATTGGCCAATCTCGCTTAGTCATGGTTCCAACGTCGCTCGCGTCCCGGCTTTTACCTCTCAAACAGCATCCAACCTCGATCCCTTCACAGAAAAGAGATTCCGGCCGTCATGAAAGCCGCCCAACGCCATGAACATCGGCCGCCGCCATGACGTCCCGGACTCCCGAACCGGCGTCCTCCCCTACCTACCCCCAGAAGCCCTGCCGGACCGGGACCCCCGCAGCAACGCCGCCACAGCCGCCTCAGCAGCCGGCGTGCGAGCCCTGAGCGCCCAAGTCGTCGCCTTCTACTTTCGTGCACCCGCAAAGGCATTCTTCCGCACGAGGGTTGATTACCTTGCTTATGCGAGGACTATTCATCATGCGAGGACTCAGCTGCTTATGAAGGCTGTTATGAGCGATGCTAGTGCTTCGCCGCTTAGTGTTTTTTTGAGGAGGAGTTGGTTGCTTTTGAGGAGTACCACGCCGGGCGTTTTGACTTCGGCTATTAGTCAACAGGGATGGGGGATTATTCCTCATCAGATTTTACCGCCTCTTATTGCGAATGTTGGTGTTGGGGCTGTGTTATACACGAGTTACCTGCAAATCCTGGGACGACTACACGAGGAGAGCGGCCAAGCGAGAAAGAGAGTGTACCCACCACCACAACCAGTACATACCTTTACAGCAGGTCTACTGGCAGGTGGTTTACAGAGCGTTGTCGCAGCTCCGTTGGATGCTCTCCAGGCAAGGTACGACCACCGTGACATGATGCCCAACGACGGCAGTGGCAAGCCTCGAAGCATGTGGACCTTTGGCTCTGAAAAGCTTCGCGAGATTGGCCTAAGGGGCATCTTTGCCGGATGGGGACTTTCTCTGGCAAAAGACAGTCTCGGCAGCGCCATCTTCTTCAGCATATTTGAGTACGTCAAGGCGCAAGGATACTATCGCTTCGTAACATGGTACTACGGCGGTCTCGCAGAGGACATTGTCGACGTTCTAGCCATGAAGCGACCAACTCATCAACATCGAGATGAGGGCATAACACTTATTCGACCTCACTACACCATTGAACCAATGTTTCTCCTCATGGCTGGCATCAGCGCTTCCTTCTCCCAACAAGTCCTCCTCCATCCCTTAACACACTTCCAAGTCAAACACTGGGACCACCTCGAAGACCTCGACGCAAAAGCCGCCAAGCTCCGCGCCTCAGCGGTAGCAAACCCGGACAAACCCCGACGTCGATGGAAGATGCTCAGAGCTTACTATCACGCCTACCAAGAGTCCCTCGCTGTCTGCACAGCCGAGGCGAGGAGCGAGGGCTTGACTTTAACAAAGTGGTTGTATCGAGGATTCTGGTGGAATGCTATTCGACAGGTTCCGAGTACTAGTGCTGGGTTGATCATCTTTGAGTTGATTCGGCGCAAGTATGGGTTTGGGCAGGAAGAGGTTAGGATTACCAAGGATGGGTACGATATTCTTCTCCACTGAGTGTGCGTGTGGTGTTGGCGTTGGGAATTTTTGATCTTAGACTCTTCTCCTCTTTGTTGTAGAGTGATGGGCAATCGCATAGAAATGGTACATGAATTGAGAGCCTGTTCTTATGTCAGTGGTGTCCTTCACATATGTTCATGGTAGCGGCTTTGACGTATGAGTGTGATGAGACGGCAAACGACAAAGAAGCGACGAACTGAATGAGTCTCCTACCGCTAGATACACCTTCAGCTGGCCAAAAGTGCTTCGCCTGTCACGTCAAGATAGCTGATTCAGTCAAAAACACGATGCAATTCCTTTCCCCTCAGGGCATCTAACCGTACACCTACAACTCCTTACAATGGTCATACAATACAAAACAAACAAGAAAACAAGGAAAATAAAAGTACAGAAAGGAAGCAGAAAGAGCAAGAACAGAAAAGTAGAGTGAGCAAAAGAAACAGAAACATAAAGAGAAAATGAGAAAAAGAGAATGAACACAAAACTCGTACATCCCGCTGTCAACCCTGCCCTTGACTCTCAATGTTGTTACATGAATACCGGTTGGTCGTCGCTCGGTAGGTCTCCTTTCATGTCACCCGTACATCTCAACAACTGGCTTCTCAACCTTGGAGAGGCGGAAGCGCAGCGGGGAAGCGCTGAAACCAGCCATCCGCAAAGTTGGCGTCATCTCCATCTACCTGGCTGAAAAAGGTCGTCACTTGCCGCCGACTGCGAGTTATCTGCACCAGGAACTGCCGGTCGTAGTAATCTTCGCCCTCCTGGGGAAGACAGAGAGCGTAACCCTGTACGCCGAGCCCATAGTTGCCCATCCAGTCCAATTCACCAAGGAGTCGACCCTCTTGCATTTCGTCGAGGTTCAGTCTTCCACAAATTGAGAGACCCCGAGCCCTCAGTACGGCCCAATGGAACTCGTTAATCGGCTGCCAGTAATTTTGCCATTCGAGAATAATTGACCTGCACTCGGAAAGGTTGATGGCCCCACGGCGGTGAAGGCCGGCGAGGTGGGAGGATCTCTGGGCTCGTTCCTCTTCCCAATTCATTCTTAGGGCGTTGTGAAAGAGTTCTGCGTTGATTGGTTCACCCTCTAGATCAGTAGGTGGCTGACCAGGAGGGTTTCTCTCAAGATTCCTCATCAAAACTCGTCTGACGATTCCGGCCACACCTCGTCTGGGAGATGGAAGCAAATGTGCGTCTTCTTGCGGAACCGGGAGTGGTGGGTTCTCTGTCCAGATATGATCCAGGCGTTGCCAGAATGATTGAGGATTGGGGACACAGCAATAGGCAGTGGCAAGTTGCCTGATCTTTTCTGCGAGTTCGAGAAACTCGCGGAACTTCTCCCAGTCTCCGAGAGTGTCCGTAAAGTACAGAGCGATCGTCCAAGCGCTCGTCAGCTCAATTCGACCTCGCAACGTACATCCAGCAAATCTGTCTTGTACTGGACGCTGCGTCTGGAACGGGATCCGAACCAGATTGAACGTACTCATAGCTAAGTCCATGAGGTCGAGCGGCACATACTCTTCTAGAGTCTGGATAAGCGTTTCGTAGATGCCGACATCCCAGTCGGCCTTCGCCCGTTCAAGCTTCTCGGCTATCAATGCGGACCGGGGGCTCCTCGCCCGAATCTCGTCAATTAGATTAGGGGTAGCTTCATCGATTGCTAGAGGAGGAACGGAAGTTGCAGACGACGCCATCTTTGTTGCGTGCTGTGTTGTGGTGGAAAATGCGAAGAGCAGGTACTTGCGGGACTCAATGCCTCGTCGGCTCGAAATATTTTGCAAATGTCGGACGTACTTGTGCGCTTGACAGTCAGTATTAAGGTTCAAGTATCGCAAGGAAATAAATATTTACCAAGTAGTATCGGGCTGTAAGAATAATGGAAATAATCCAGCCGCTTCTCGAGACGAACGAAAGAAGGTGAGCGATCGATAGAGCGCGAGTAGAGGCGCCTTGGATGTCTCAAAGAACCCGACGCGCGGGATGAAAAGAAGAGCAATTTTCGTCCGAAGCTTTCTTCGTGATGAATAAACGATGTCTCAAAGAAAAAAAGATGTGCTTAGAAGAAAGAGAAACGGGAGAAAGAGGCTGATGTGCAGATGCGGGATGAAAATGATGGTTGATCTTGCGCAGCTCAAGAAGAGGGAAGGTTCGTCCCGCAGGAGATCAAGGTGCGACACCAACGAGTTCTGCATCGGCAGCTGAATGTGGATTGTCTGCTTTGATGTCAGAAGTGATGAACAGAAGAGAACAGAAGCTGCATGAGGGAGCACGGGGTATTTGTACCTGGCAAAGTACAAACGCTTATCGGATTCTGCGATGAAGGAATAGACTTGATTGAATAACTGTAGAAGCGTGGGTGAAATAGAATAGAAAAACCAACTGCAGCGTTCGCTGTTGTGCGAAAACGAAGCTTGTTGCGATGATGGTTTGTGCAGAAAGGAAGAAGAAGCGTGAGGGTGAAGTCTGTTTTTTGAGCGACGCGGCAAACGGGTAGACTCTACCGGCGTTTGAATAAGTGTCAAAAGCGGTACATAAACTGCAAACGCCTATTGTTCTGTTGGCATGAATAAACTGAGGGAGGGGTGAGCCTGAATCGGCGTTCAGGTCTGTTCATGCACGTGGACGATGACGCCAAACGAAGCGAACACTGGCAGGAACCGTTGGTCTGACACTGCGAGACTTATCTATCGACGAGGTGCTGCGTGGATGGGCGCGAGTGGCAGCGCAGTGGCAGGACCGATAATGCTTTGGAAGTGCGTCAGGGGGGTCAGTGATGGGAAACTTTTGGCCTCTTGGGATGGGCCTCGCGTCTCTAATAAGCATACTCAACTGCTGGATGCTCGGAAAAGTAGCTTTTATCACGAAAGCTAAGTTAAAAACCCCCGAAAGACTACATTGGACACATCTCCAACATTGTGGGATTCCGGGCGACTCTAGGTTCTTGGAAGCGTCCCCCCATACAAGAAGATCTCGCAATGCCCTTGGTTCAGTTGAACAAAAGGAACCGAGACTAGTACTTTGGAATCTAGGTACGGTAAATAAGGGGCTATGCGATATCCTTATCCGGGCCGCTGATGGTGTTGGCATCGCGCTCGAGCAGATGCACTTCACAGCCCACATCCAGCCATCGACACATCCACGATGATGGACGTGACCTAGAAGACGACGATTAACCCCATTAGACGTCCTACGAGAGTGTAAATGCACAGAGCTCTCTCATCGAGTCGCAACACCGGCCTCGACGACTCCCCTAAGCCCTGAGATGACCCCAGCGACGGGAATACTCTACGAAAAGGGGGCAACAGGCTCAATGACCACAAGTTAGAAGATAGAAATCGCCCAGCAGAGATAAAGTGCCGTCTTTTCAATCAGCCTAGCCCTTTTATTGAGCATCGTGAAGTCCATTACCACTCCCTCCACTTCCATGGGGCAGTCAGGGGAAGCACCCTAATTCTATCACCAATACGTCTACGACAGCATGTCCGCCTCTTCGAACTCGAACTCGAACATTAACGACATTGACCCCAGAGATGGGTGTTACTGAGGAAAAGTCTTTTCGAAGATTTATGCCCAAATCTTGGAATAGGGGCTGGGGAGGTGAGACAGGTAGCCTTGTGTCGCAAGGTTTGGTGATTGCTTCATTAGCGACGAACAGAACACTCACATCACTTCAAGTGTAAACCGCCGCAAGCATGATGGGGGCTAATAGAAGACCGAAAGGGGCACTAGACCATCTGCCTGCTCCAAGAACCACGATGGGACTCACCAGAGACTTCTCCCTATACGAGGGCCCGCGGACTGCGATGCTAACACGAAGAGCTGCTACCTAGCCAAACGCATTGGTAAACGCCCCTAGACACCTGCAAACCAAGGCCCTCACATCAAATCAATCACAGTAATCATATAAGGAGAAAACCCAGTTGAAGTCGCAAAAGAGCATGATGAATCAATTCCTACAGTTCCTCCCAACTCGCTTCCCCCAAACCGCTTCCTCTATCTCCGCTGCATATACATTTCCATCGGGATACATCGCCATGCATCAATAACCCGTTCCCGTCCACCGACCCCAAGAACCGTTGCAAGATCCTTAAAACTCCGTGTGTTGTTTCGCAAAACCAAAAACACTACATCCAGATGTTATGGGCATCAAACTTGCTGTCCTGGAATGAGATCAGTCCGAGCAATTTTTGGCCCTGGCGAGCTTTTTGGGCCACTACCACCACCGGTCAAGGCTACTAGCCGCGTGGTCCGCTGGAGCCGCCTCCAAAATCGGGTTCTCGGTCTGGCAGGTGCTTCTTCTCCTTACGCCCCTTGATCACAAACTCGGACATGATCTGGATGTGATCCGCCGGGAAGTGCCAGTTGGGGAACGCTGGAACTCGCTTAAGATATTCGGGCTCAGGGGGTCCGAGGAGGTCCACCACCTCGAGCGTGTTGGTCGAATACCAGATATAGTCAATCACGTCAGCAAAGCCTGGCGTGTAGTTGGTGAACGGCATCTCATCGGCCGTGTGCTTTGTGTGAGCGTAGGCGTCTCGAAGGCTGAAGGGGTGCTCGATACCGTCTCGTGTGAAGCTACCGTACTGGAAGTTGCTCAACTCAAGATGATCCGGGGGTACTCGGCCCATGGACATCAACTCGTATACCGAAGAGTCTTCAGTCGAGTTGAAATCACCACAAACCAAAAGAGGGATCTCCGTATTGGTTCGGTACTCTTGGCTGGGGCCTGGTTCAATTTGGGGTATGGGGACCTCATCGTCCGACGTTGGCAGGACAATCATCTTCTTGTCCTTCACCGCTGGCCACCTAGCATACTTCTCGGCGAGCTTGGTAACGTGCTCCATCAGGATACCCGTCTGGATAACCTTGACATCAGCCAAAGCAGAGTCCCAGGTGAGATGAACGTTGACCAAGATGATGCGGGCTCCCGTCAGTCGTGACTCGAAGAAGCAGATGACGGCAATGTTGTCCTTGGGCATCACACGGTTGAAGACATCGTGCTGGTTCTTCATGTCGGGTCGGTTGATAGCAATAGTAGCAAACTCGATCAACTGCTTATCCAGCAGGATAAACTTGCTCTGCTTGTAAAAGACGGCACATCCATCCACTGACTGCGCGTCCTTCTCCGACATGGTCTTTGCTCGGGACTTGGGCCAGTGAACACCCTTGTAGTCCATTTGCGCCAGGTCGGGGCTGAGGTCCTCCTTGAACGCATCTGTAGAGACCTCCTGAAGAGCAAGAAAGTCGGCGTCGCGGATCCGAAGCTCCTCCAAGATACAGTCCTTGCGATACTCCCAGTTGAGAGCGCCCGTGGGGGTGTATCCGTATGTCTGGGGAGTCGCGTACTTGTCACAGAGAATGTTCCATGAGAAAACCTTGATCTTTTCCAAGTTGGGTGACACATCTTCCTGAATGACGATGGGCTTGCGGTGTGCAGGAGCCAGGGGAACTGTTTGCGTTCAGTATAAACTCTATTGTCAAGAAACGTATCAACTTACTCGGGGCGCCTTCTCTCAGTGCATTGATCAGGCTCTTTGTTCCCTTTTCCATTATCTCCTGTTTCACGTCATGCTCCAGGGGGTTTCCTTCGATGCCCAGCATCTCGAGAAGGTGGAGTGATCCCAGTTCGAAAGGCAGTGTCTGGATATTGTTGTTGAATAGCAGCAGTTGCTTCAGATAGGTGCACATTCCGACCTCAGGGGGGATCTCTGAAATCTGGTTGAAGGAGGCATCAAGATGGCGTAACTGGCGTAGCTCTCCAATTGCGTTGGGAAGTCGAGTGAGCTTGTTTGAAGCAATGTATAGCTCGTTCAGGAACTGGTACCTGAACAGCTCTGGTGCCAAGTTTCGCAGACCCTGACCGCTCATGTCCATATTATGCCAATCCTGGCGCCGGGTCTCCTTCTCCACAGGCGCAGGACGCCGTCGATCAACACTATCGTTCTCGCTATCCGCCTGGGCGCGTATGGTGGTGGGCGGAGGGCCGCCAATGCCTCTGTTTTCCGACGCCTTGAGCCTAGCATAGTAGTGCGGTTGTTGTTGATCGGTCATGGCAGCATGTGCTCGCTCAGCTTCCTTGTGCATCCTCAATTGCTCCTGCCACATCTCGTTCGGGGGTGCTTGTCCTCGTGTTGTCGCCGAATGACCATTCTGGAGAGCGCTTGCATTGAAAGGACTCGAGTTTGAGAGTACGCCAGAGGCGAAGCTCGAGTGGTGGCTCAATCCATTGGCGTTGGGCATGCCATGGTCATGCTGAAGCCCCTGGTGATGCTGGGTTTGAGAAGGGTGTTGATGTTGAGAGTGTTGGAAGTTGTACAGTAGGTTGGGCATGCCTCGCCCGGCACCATTGATCCGGGCATGTTGACCTTGCCCGGAGTGTTGGGTAAACATCCCGGCAGGGGTATTTCAGTCTGATGGTGGGTTATAGATTGGGGGGTGGTTTTGGTAACTGCGCCGGCGAGCAGCACGGCAGCAGGTAGCGCTTTTCGGCAGTCTTTATCGATGGTGGGGGGTGTATCAAGCGACTGGACCAGCTCATCGGCCGTCGAGTGAGCGCGATGGTTGGGTTGGTGCGATTCGCGGTCGTAGTGGCGCGGGGGACTCGAGAAGTGTGGAGTGACTCGACGTCAACCTCACCCAAGATTCAAAAGGAGAGATGGCAATAGTAGCTCGCGTTTGCGCATGGGCCCGTCGGGTTAGCCTCTCTGCGTGTGCAGTTGCGTAGTGAAGAGATTCGGCTCGAATGTCGATTCGTCGCAGGTCAAGAGCTCATCGAAAGGTGGTGTCGCAGCGGTTTCCGGGGAAGGCTGGGGTGTTTTGGTGTTTATCCGGCAGCTTAGAATGAGCCACAGACGTTGGAGCGACGGTGCTTTCGGAGGCAAGAGGAGGATCGCGAGGAGTATGCGAGAGTCAAGAAATGTAGCTACAAAGACATGTCAGTCAAAGCTTGAGGCAAAGGTCATCATGGGAGGGGATCCAAGCTTTTGCGACACGTGGAGGTGTCCTCAGCTCATGCAGGGACCACACACAGAAAAGAGCGAACGCAGCAATGCGAAATATTCACTGAAAGGTCAACTGATACTTGGACAGAAGAGTAGTGGGCGATATCAAGAGAGCATTCGGGTCGTGACTGTGATGCTGGTGGCACTGCGACGACGGACGAGTGCCGGAGCGAGCGATATGGAATCACGTGCAACTGCTCCGCATCTCGATGGCTCGTGCGGCTGAGAGATCACGTGCAGCCTTATTGAGCCTTGAAGGGCGAGCTCAGTAGGGCAACAACAACCACAACTCGCCTAGCATTGACAGAAAACACAGAAACATGAATAGAAATTGCTTCACCTTGGAGAATCGCAAGTTTTCGACTTTTTACTCGCATTCAGGAGATGGTTACACATCGTGATCTGAGTTTGCATTTATCGAATTCACACAACTCTTCTGCCCAGCCTGCAGCAACAACAACCAACTCCGTACAAGCATTGCGGGTGCGGGACTGACTAGGATTCTCGCAGCATCTCAAGCGTCTATCTCGATGGCATCGACAGGGACAGAAACAGCGCACAGGCCCCATCACTTCTACAGCATTCCATGAACACGGTATGGGAACATGGGTTCGAGAGCTCCTGGAGCTAGTCCAACGCTGCAAGAAGACCGTCGGATAGGAAATGGGATACCGCAAACCACAGTTGTGACGCAATCAGTTCAACTCCTCAACGAAAGCGATGGCACCTTCAGCTCCCGGCGGAAGCGTTTCAATCAAGCTTGTTTATTGGCGTTTTGCCGACGAGATTTGATCCACTAGGACAAGCCGCACCCATTTTCGGGGCCTTCTTCGAATGAGGCCTGGGCGGCAAGCTAGGCCAAGCATTGCCCGAGTCAGGCTTCTCCAACTAGCGACTGCATTCGATGCTCGGTCAATGCCATTCACCAAGCAATCACGGTCTTCCCGACGGTACTTCCGAGCAATTGAACTCGCCAAAACATCGCGAAAAGAAGCATGGGCCTGATCGCAAAACTCCGGAATGAAGAGTTCCATCACTGACGTCCCAAGCATGCACGAGTCCGGATTGCTGGGCCTCTTAGGCAACAACAAACCTGACTAGGTGTGACATCTCTAATCTGCCGAAAATAGCACCGTTCTCCCAGGAAAAGTGGTGCAACCAGTGGTACGAGGACCGTGAGCCTATGTGAACCGTTCCGTCCTTGTCTTTCAAACAACTCGAGTTCTCCTGAAAACGGTCTGTGGGAAGAGGCTGTTTGAGACTCGAAGCACGTTTGCAAATCGAAGCCTCGGTGTCTCGGCTAGCAATCATTGAGGCGACCCGCCATAGAGAAGAGATGCATCCGATCACCCATCGTGCAGGTCACTGGGACACGCAGACAAGGCTGATCCCAGCAACAATGCCAAAGTCACATCACCATGTCCGTTGCAGATTGCGCCGGCTGCAGTTGGAGTTGCAGGATGGATCCTTTGGGCATGGATATTTCAACCGCCATGAAAAGAAGATACTGATGACGGGCTTCATCAGCCACGACCACCCATCCGGCCAACCAAACAGGCCTCGGGACGCCCTGGCGCCAGGCTGAGGTTGATTATTCGATACGCGTCAATAGCACATCAGCGACCCGGATGACGGGCGGGAAAAGGACCTCTCATGTGCGGGGGAGAGCCAACGGACGGCCGCCGCTCCACACCCCAGAACCCAGACACAGTCCGCAGTCGAATGGGATTCTTGCTCTACAGGGCTAATGACAGCCGAATTGTCCGTTCGTACTGGGAAAAAGCATCGCCCCGAGAGGAGCAGGTGAGGAGAGGAGGGGGAGGGGAGGATGCTGCTACTGCTGCGTGCGTCCCTTCTCGTCTTGTCGGGTTCCGTATATAGAATGTGACTGCTGCCGCCGCCCTCTGCCGCGACCTGAAACTCTACAGTTGGCTTGCCATCCGCTCCGCCGTGTGCAAACCGCGTCAAACTTTATCACCCGCGACAGCGACTCATTCTGTTGTTCTGTTTGAGGCGTCGACGCCAGAACCCCTTCAGGCGAGAGGGTTTACTGTACGGTATCCGTCTGACATTGACACGGGAGGCGCTGGTCGCCGACTCGCTCAACTTGACAGGGCCAAGCATCACGGGACCGAACTGCCCGAGAAGCGACGCCATCATCGCAAACTGCTAGATCGGGCTGGTCTCACCATAGAGTCGGAGGCGACAACGACGTCAACGCCTTGTCCAAACAGCCTGACGGCGTCCAAGAGACACAATCATCAAGGGCGTGAAAGATGACAGCCACGCCAGCGGGCCTCTACCAGGAAGTCAACCACCCGGGCGCGCGCAACTCGACGAGCAAACAGGTGCCAACGGATAGGAGGATCTGCGGTTGCGAGCGCTTCCGATACATCACATTTGGCAGGCCTTCTGCCCGAAATTCACGTTTCAATTGTCGCCTCTGGTGGTTGGTTTTACACTGATCATCTCTATCGGCAGACCCGTGACGATACGACATTACCATTCGGGACCCGTTTGACGGAAGGATCTGTTTCGAAGCCGGTCCCAGCAGTCCTAGCGGTCCAAGCAGTCCCAAGTCCAAACGGAAAAGAGGCACCGTTTCCGAAATCATCTCCTGACGCCGTCCGTCTCCGTCTGGTCAACGGTCCGTCCTCCCAAGACAAGATCCAAGAACGGGTAGTGCACGCACGGCACGACATCAGATCAGCTGCTGCTGAGCATCGACAAAAGGGCCAAAGCAAAGCAAAGCAGGGGGCTCATCTTGGATCAGCCAGAACCAGAACCAGACCGACCAGTGCAGTGCGGTGTCGTTTCCCCTGCTCTGCACGGTCAGCGCCCTAGTAGGGGATTCCTTCCGGGAGGCAATCCGGGCCAGGTCCGGGCTTCACAACCCAGTTCCGCGGTGGGAGAAGGGTTCTAGAAGCACCAAAATTCGGCCAAAGGCGGTGGATACGGCCAGGCACAGGACGCTCGCAGGCTCTAACAGGTCAGCAGCAATTGGGTGCCGCGGTTCCAGCGTCTTTCTTTAGCGGCGGTGGAACGCCTCAGCCACCCCTGTTTGCTTGGGTACCGCACACGGAGGTAGCCCTGGGCCTAACCCCCCATCCATCGGCCAGCTTGCGCCAAAGAGGATAGCCCAGGACCGTGACAATGTCGGAATGGAGCGGATTTATCTACGCCTCTGCCGCCCCTTTACCCACCTTCAGTCGACGGACGCAGGGTGAAAAGGAGTGGCAGCGCCCCGAAACTCCCCCACGATCCAATTCGGCCTCACAAGACCCCAACCGCAGTCGACGTCCGTTTCGACACACGAGGACGTCCAGCGGCAGCCAGGGTAGCCGCTCGTCGCACGAGTCGTCCCTGCTGCATTCCAGCAGCCCCGCCGTGGGGGAAGACGACACACATCACTCTCGTCCTCAGTCAAAGGTGGTGTCATCTGACTCGCGCGTGTCTGCTACGTCGACTGTGAGCTCTTCCAACAAATCTCTCCTGAGCCTCGGGACTGGTAGTACAGGGTCATCCATCTTCTTCAACCGACCTCTGGTGACTGCCGAAAAGAACCGCCAGCTCGACCGCCAGACTCGACATCGTCACCCCGAGACACCGTCTTCAGCCTCTGTTGATCTGAAAAATGTCGCCATGTATTCCGAGCTGGAAGCCAGTAACAAGCCCATGTCGGGCGTCACTAAGCAGCTAAACCTTTCTTTTCCCCGAACCGAGTCTGTATCCTCGGCCAGCGGTGCCACGATATTATCAACGCACACCATGACTTCAACCGACCATACCAACTCGACCGAGAACCCCGCCACGAAACCCTTTGTCGTCCGCAATGGACGCACTTACTTTAACGACCCTGGGGCAGCCTATCCTCTCCCCGCCGACTTGACCGAGCTCCATCGACAGTCCCTTCGAACGTTGCTCTTGATACAAGTTTATGGCGCGCCCGTGGTTACCCCGTCACTGAGGGTGAATCCCCCACAGCGCGTGTTGGAGCTGGGATGTGGTACTGGATTCTGGAGTATGATGTGCCATCGGTACTTTAAGGAGCGAGGCCACAGCGGCATCTCGTTCACCGGTGTCGATATCGCGCCCCTGGCCCCTGGAAGTGCTGGGTCACCAGCCGAGCTTTGCAAGCCTGACAAGGACATGAGTTGGCGGTTCGTCCAGCACGATCTCCGTCAGTTTCCCTGGCCTTTTGCAGAAGAAGAATTCGACCTCATCATGGTCAAAGACTCGTGCATGATGGTCCCCAGTCATGTCTACCAGCTCTTCATCGAGGAGTACCTACGCATGCTGAAGCCAGGCGGTGTGATTGAGATCTGGGACAGTGACCCGACATTCCGTATGCTTCGACCACACGTCCCCAGCGCCGTACCCGGCTCCAACGAAGCAGAGGAACACGAGGCTGCGCTGGACCTCGGCGCCTATCTAATGACACCAAAGACACCACTCTCAGCACCACTCAACGCATTCCTAGTCGAGTACAATACCTGGCTATCGCGTGCCCTCGAAGCTCGACAACTTTCGCCTGTGCCTTGTTCTCTGATCAAGGCCTACCTTATGCAGGAAGCCGAGATTTTGACCGAGATTCGATCGAAGCGGTTGGCTATTCCCCTGAGCGAAGTCCGATGGGAGCGAGAGGGCGTCGGCGGTGTTGTAACCAAGGATGGTAAATCGTACGTGGAGATGAAGGCCAAGTCAACGCCTCACCAGAAGGTCGAAAAGAAAACCCTGACGGCAGGACAAGCGGCACTACGCAAGACTGCTCTCCTGACGGTTGCGCAGCTGGTGCAGGCACTGGAACCGATTCTCCGAGAAGCAAGCGGCAAGAGCCAGGATGAGTGGGATATCTGGCTCAGTAAGATGATGGCAGACCTTATGAGCGAGAGTGGGACAAGTTGGGGAGAATGCTTGGAGGTGGGAGCGTGGACAGCGAAGAAGAGGTTTCCCGGTGGTTAAGTCACGGGGGCATCACATAACGCAAAAGCAAAGAAAGTCACCACCCACGTGGGTGACGACAG
>JABEEN010000427.1:0-83142 GCA_013363205.1 Fusarium tuaranense | reverse complement strand
ATTTCTGTACACATCACTATTTGCTACGCCCGGATGCCTCGTATACAAACTCTAATACATCTGCCAAAGCTTAGTTTCGGGTAGTCGGCAGTTCTCCCTGTCACTTTAGCTTCATTTCCCACTCACATCTGCCGGCCGAAAGTGATGTAGAAATCTTACGACCGTGGCACGTTTCTCCCCTCCGCCCTATCATAGGTAGATATGACATCTACGGGAACGGCACACTGGTTGTGATTGGCTTACTCGTTTCAACTATTCCTAGCAGCATACCTTCCACGGAGGCATACGATAAATCCCCTTCTAGGCATCGTGACGATAGGCCCTGGGATCGGTTTGAGTTTCACCTTGAGCAAGGATCGAACTTGTCGTCGTGCCTCTGTTGAGGTATCAACTCTGATCGAGACAAGTGGAATGACAAATTCTCCCGGTCTCCAAATTTCCTTGATGGGGATACTCCATGAATAATCTCCTCAAGGCAGTTCAGCAAGTATAAAAACGGGCGTTCTTGTCTCTCTTCAAGCTCGTTTTCCACAAGCACTCAACAGCTCATCAATCTCATACAATCATCTCCTCCCATTCTTCAAATCAACAGCATCTTTGCTCCCCCACCAACCGACAACATGAAGGTCACCTCTCTCGTTCTCCTTGCTCTTGGTGGCAGGTAAGTCTCTTTTTATGGCCTCCCATTTTTTTTTAAAGCTGACTCTTCAAAGCGCCATGGCCGCTAAGCATCACAACTGCGGCTGCAACGTTCGTGGACAGTACAATGTCGCCCTGAGCCAGGCTACCTGCGCTCTCTGGGGCTCGACCCAGATCCATACCCACTTTGGTAAGTGACCAAACCCTTCCTGCATGCAAAAGGTCAAGACTAACCTAAACCAGATGGCTACTCTGTGAGTGCCGTGATGAATGACATGATAGATGGCATTGTAGATACTAACCAACTACCTTTCAGTGCATTGACAAGGGCATCGGCCGTGGCATCGACGGACAGCCCTGGGAAAACACCTGCAAGGAGGCTTGGGATGTCAACTTTGGTGGAAACCGCAACGATGTCCTCGGCAAGTGCTGGCACTAGATGCCTGCCTGGGAACTCCTCCTCCCCAGCCCAGCGTCAAAAGCCTTTGCTGTCCTTTCAGGTGTGAGAGGATCCGGAGTTGGGCCAATATCTCCAAACTGAGAGTGTTTCTGTGCAATCTTGACTTCTGGATTGTGTTTCAACAGCACAGTCATGATTCTTTTTGGTGCTCTGATAGTTAGTTGATTGTTATGTACTGTTCACAATGAATACTTCAATTGTATTTTGCACCTTTTTTGCCTTGGGTCAAGCGTAGAGGAGCAGGTTTCACGACCCTAGTTCACCAGGTGTGGTCCATGAGGTCAAGCCATGAACCTACCTAGGTCGGCAATGTTTGTAATACTAAATCTCTTGAACACCTAACCGTTATAAGCGAGTTGAACTGCCATCCGGAGTAGAATATCTGATCATGGGGGTAGTGGCAAATGTATCACGCAACATGGTGGCCAGTCTTTCCAGTGTTCATGGCAATTCTGTGTAAAAATGTGTGCATCGAAAAGCAATATCCCATATCCTCGATTGACTCACTAAATAACGAGTATAGAGAGTAAGTGCGCTTGAAAATAACGCTTTTGTGCACTTGCAGATCCACTCCTGTCATGTAGGGAGTAGAAATTGACTGTAGAGTCAAGAGTGAGAACCTACGCCTTATCACATTCGTCAAAGTCAGATGGTCATGGCACTTACTTCTCGGCTTCCAAATTCTGTTTTCAGTGATTTTTATCACCATCGCTATTATCTGAACAGCGCTTTCAACCCTGGGGGCGACAAGGTCATCACTGCTACCGGTCTTATTTACCATCAACTCAGAAGAACGGGCATTGGTCGAAGACAGCACGGAGGACAACTATCAGAAAGGGTTGAAGAAAATATCTGATAGAACTATGGGAGTAGTTGGAAGTTTCAGCACGGGGTTCAAGAGACGTATCTGGGTTCGAAGGGACGTCAGGACAAGAGCTGATGGAAGAGATTGAGTGAGAGTTCATCCTTTCCGCAATTAGAGCATCACACAAGGGGCCTTTTTGCTACAGAGTGTCCAACAAGCGGAGCACATGGGATATGGTCCTGGGAAACCTTACGCTCATAGCCATGTTGTCTTATTGGCTTGCATACGAGTATACGATAGAAAAATCTGGAAGCACACCTCATGGGCTAGTACCCAGAGCTTAAAGCCTCCTGGGCGAAAAGGTTGCAGTCTATTCGGGCAGTCTCTCAGTATTCATCCCCGAAATGCTGCCTAGATCGAACCTACTATGCAGCTCTGCGGTAAAATACCCTACCTTCCTACTCTGACATTAGCATCCTCTTCGGTGACATGCCCTACCATCCAAGAAGAAGATTGTGTGTTAATAACAAGCCTCGATGTCAGAAGCCAAGAGAAGCCAAGTAAATGCCAATTTGTTCGGGCCTAAGAAGATGCGAGCCAAATTAACTACCTTTGACTTCAACTCGTTGAGAGTTATTATGTAACGGGCACAAGAGGGTAGCAATGGTGATCGAACGATCAGCTCACATGACAGTATTAGGGCAGAGCCAAGTCAAACACCATAGAGATTAGAGAAGCACGACAAGCGGGTAAGCTTATCGCAAGAGGATGCAAGATCACGGCGGTCAAGCAATGATGGCTGGCGGGGACGGCGGATACGATAGCCACAACTTCAATGCATGTGTGCCATCGGCTGAATCCTCGGTGATGATGGAAGAGGCAGCAGTGGACTCAGCCTCAAAGGCACTGTCGAGAGGTCAAAGCTCCAACTGTCCGCTGCGACAGTTGCAGTGGCGCAAACGCTAGAAAGCCACTATTTAGGTCTTCGTCTTGAAGTCGTGAGAGACATGATAGCGGGAGGTTGGCACGTGGCTGTCATTCTTTCGAAGAAGCTGGACCTGGTGCCCAGCCGGCTACTGATGCCGTTGACCTGAGAAGAATGTTTGATCCGTGGCTTCGAATCAAAGGTCAAACACAAACATCCGTGGGTCACAACGATTCCAAAGACAGGGTGGTGTCGCGTCAATCAGCCTCATGACCCCGCGCGATGCGAGGATGCCTTCCTCCACACCATCTCACCAGCCTGGAACTCGGGTCCATGTCGATCCGGACGTCGTGATAGGATGACGACAAGCTTGTCACCGCATTTGTTTCTCAACGGCGCTCAAAGTCTAGAATCCGCGTCAGGCCAGACTGGTCCTGGTGCAGAAGCCTAGACGCACTGATCTACAGCGGGAGGGAAGACGTGATTTGCCGAGTTCCTGTTCTCGCGGGGTCGATACTTTCCACCGCCTGCCCAAACTAAGACCTGAGAGAGTTGTGGCTGCTGTCACTGGGCAGCTCGTCATTGGGCTGTCCAGCCAAGGTTGCAATGCTTCGTGTGTCTTGGCTCTGCTGATGCTTGGCATTATCCAGTGGCTAAAAAGGAAGCAATTCGCTTTTGGGAGTTTGCTTGTGAATCTCGTCGCTTACCCCGGGAAGAGAGCTGTTATGCCCCGCCGCTAGTCGGGTTGTCTGTTGGCCATATGACAGACTGTTTGCAACACTGCGAGTGAATATCTTGGGTAAACATTTCAGTATCACACATGGTCGGTATACACGCAATCTCACTCCATAACGTGATGAACATTCCCACGCTGACACCTCCCAGCGCATTTCATGAGACTCATCAGCTCCCCAACAAGGTCGTTGTTCACGTGGGCCTTCGCTTCATGGCTCCCATCCTCTCGCAGACTTTACCTGGTTCATCACCCAGGGAAATCACTGAGGCCGTGGTAGCGAGGGACATTAGAGACATGACCGAGGTGGAGTCGGCGACTGGCACAGACGCCATCGTCGTCGCCGTCTTCCTCAGCATCGCCATCTACAACTTCATCGAGCTCAACTTTATCATCCTCGCGACATTCAAACGAAAGGGGGGTCTCTATTTCTGGAGCTTCATCGTGGCAACATGGGGTATACCTCCTTATTCAATCGGATTTCTTCTCAAGAATTTCCTCCCAGACACCAGCAGCTACATTTACGTCACGCTGATCGTGGTGGGATGGTGGCCGTTAGTGACGGGGCAATCCATGGTGTTGTACTCGCGATTACATCTCGTTTTACGAAAGCCGGCCTGGTTAAAAGCGGTACTCATTATGATCATTGTCAATGCGGTCATTTGCTACGTTCCAACCACTGTCATGGTCTACGGCGCCAACTCCTCCAACCCGGGTCCTTTTGTTACACCATACTCGATATATGAGAAGATCCAGGTCACCATCTTCTTTATTCAAGAGATGATTATCTCTGGACTATATATCTATTCGACCACGAAGATATTACGCATCGACGCTGTCACAGGAAGGAACGAATCTCGCGACGTCATGCGGCACCTCATCGCAGTGAGCGTTATCGTCGTCATTCTCGACATCACTATCCTCGCTTTCGAATATGCAAACCTTTACTACCTCCAGACAAGCTACAAAGCTCTGGCTTACAGCGTCAAGCTAAAGATCGAGTTCAGCATTCTCAACCGACTCATAGTCGTCACGCAAGGTCGCAAGTGTAGCTCATGCACTCAGAGCACGGAATGCAGTGGTGGAATGCACAGCACTCGCAGACAAAGCGATGGTGGGAGGCCTTTCCAGCCCCGACATGGATCACGGTCTACAGTCAGGCCGGGTTTTGGTTCTAGAGATAATAGTGGACGTATCGACGGCCCTGGCAACAAAGATGGCGGTCCGTCCACCCAAGCGTGAAGACTCTGTCTGTTGAGCTCAATGTTACGGATTATTAGCATCATGTCGTTTTTAATTAATACAGGAGGATCGAGATGTCGGGACACACTCAATACGAATGCGCATGTCGTTCAAGGCAGTGATAGTAAAGCCTATCAAGCAATATAGACCCTCCATCGATAGTTTTGAACTCTTGAAACGTCCCTGGAAGAAGCCGAACCTGCCCTGAGCTACGCCTTGATACGCAAGCAGGAACCACCAGACAGCAAATTGCCAGCCGAGGTCAGACGCAAGGATCCAGGAACGCAGACCGAGAGACAAGCCACACGATGGCGACGATTCCATCATCCCGGGGAGCGGGGCTAGCTCCCCTCACGGCTCAACGTCATCTCGACATCACGTCGTAAACCCTCTCACGTTGACGTAGACCAGAAGCACCTCCTCACGAAAAGCGGACTCTTCTCTTTCTTCTCTTCCTCGAAATCTCTACAGAATTTTCTCTAATTCTTTGAAGGAAAGCTCAACTATTTAATCAACAACATGTCTATGCACCGAGCGTCCATCAACGTGGTCCGCACCTGCATCCGGCCCGGGATCGGCGCGGCCCCACTTCGCCGGCTCCAGGTCCGGCAGCAATCCACCGTCAGCAGCGACGGCGACATTGGCGGACTTGGAGGCCAGCAGGCGCCACCACCCGGCCGCGGTGGTCGGGACTTTATCAAGCAGAACTGGTAATGCCTTTGTTAAAATGGATATCTCATGTACTGACTGATCACGACACAGGGTTCGACTTGGAGGTGCCGCTCTGATCATCGCGATCGGCGTGTCGTACATGTCCTCTCCACCAAAGAAGACCGAGTCTAGAGATGTCAAGGCTGCCAATTCCACCGAGATTGGCATGCAGCCGCCGACCAAATAGAGGTCTATAGCCGGAGTGGCGGTGGACGGGGAATGAAGGGACGAATGGTGACCGGGCTATGAGCCTGAACGAGACGAAAGGTAGCAATGGTTCTTACCATATGACGATCGCTGGCATATCATCGTCTGCAATAATGGACGGTTAAAAGTCTCGTTCTTTGGGATCTAATCACTAGGAGGATAATAAAGGTTTGCCTCATTCTATGTAGGTATTTGGTTAGGGACTGCTAAAATTGCAAACATTTGTTGGTTGACAACTCTCCTCTATTCTCTTTTCTCGTAGAATGCGTCTAAAGATGATACACCTGCAAGTTGATGGTCTTTACAAAGTAGTATTAGCCCTCCGGCATTGCACAGCAGTTTGATGTCTATTTCTCGTCTGCTGTCTGCTGACCGGATTCCGGAGCAATCAGGACCATCGGTGCCCAAGGAGACCGACATCCGTCCCATCTACGATGCGACAATCAGGGGCAATACCACAAGAACAGGGAAGGGTGACATGTTGACAAACGCTCAGAGGCTATTATTGGTGGACCAATTGATGCATTGATCTGCGCAAACAGATCGTCATCGAGGGCTTTATTGCCGGCGTGGAAGAATAATCCCCGTCCTTTGGATGCAACACGACTGTTGCAACTCTTTCTCGAAAGAATACACACGTCCTCCAAATCGCCAGGGTACACCGTCTTCTCTGTCCGGGATATATGAATCCAGTTATGCTTAAATTAAGCATCGGAATAAACATCCTGACAGATACCCTGTCAGATGTCGCACCAGGCCAGAGCCCCGTGTTTCAGTTCATCAACTTCAAACCCGCAAGGGACCTTATTGGAGGAACTTAAGAGAGATCTCCAATGGTATCGGAAGCTGCGTAAGCTCTTTGTTTCGTTCTAATCGATGTGGATCGGAGAATTTGACGTTTCCTAGACAAACACCGTGATCGGCCACGGAATGGAGGTGAAGGATCGGAACCCCGTAAGGAGCCTGTGGGAACATGATAGGGGTGACATATTAAGGGATCTACTGAATATAAATATCCAAGAGAACACGCTTTCATGGCCATAAAGTACTACAGCACAAACTCGCAGCAGTGTTTCTCATAGTCCACCAAAATGTCCTCTCTTCGTCAATCTCTTGTCACCTTGGCCCTGGCCATGCCCCTCGCCCTGGCATGTGTCGCCAAGAACTCTATCCCCGAGGCCACCGAGACCATCTCCAACACCGAGCCCATCGAGGTGGCTGCTGGTGAGGTCTTTGACGGCAAGGGAGCTCGCTACGACCGTGGAGCTGGCGCCTGCAAGAACCAGGAAGAAGGAGGCAAGGCACTCGATTCTTACAATTTGTTCAAATCTAACAGATATATGCAGGCCAGGCTGATACAGTCTTCATCCTCCGAGAGGGTGCTACTCTCCGCAACGTCATCATTGGCCCCGATCAGCACGAGGGTGTCTACTGCATTGGCGGAGGCTGCACCATTGAGAACGTGTGGTTCGAGGACGTCTGTGAAGACGCCATCTCCATCGTACGTCCCGCAAAAGTGTTTGACAATTAAGCAGCACTAACTCAGAGTGTAGAAAGAGGATGCTGCCGGTACCACCACCAACATCATTGGAGGAGGTGCTTTCCACGCTGCGGACAAGGTCATCCAGCACAACGGCTGCGGAGCTGTCAACATCAAGGACGTGAGTAGAAAGTAAACTTTCTGATGTGTCTTGAGCTAACCAAAGCAGTTCTACGCCGAGGACTACGGCAAGGTCTACCGTGCCTGCGGAACCGTAAGTACACCCAACTTTCTAAGCCGGTAACAATTTGCTGACCAAGCCATAGTGCGACGCATGCAAGCGCGATGTTCACGTCGAGGGCGTTTCTGCTTACGGTGGCGGAGAGGTTGTGGGTATCAACGTCGAGACTGGAGACACTGCTGAGCTTGTCAACGTCTGCACTGACGCCAAGACGCCTTGCCAACTCTACGATGGTCCTGGCTCCAAGGCTGGCGAGTGCTAAGCCGTGACGCTGTGATGCAGTCTGAAAAGTGCTCTTTGTTTCTACATTCTAGGGTTGATGGAAATCATGTACATTCCTCCTTCAACCACTCCTTTCTATGATATCAATCTCATCATGACTTGACCGTTCTGTACAAAGGATGTTGTTCTCATCTTACCCGGATAATGCTTCTTGCCACTGAGCAGCCACTCCACACCTCCAGCCCAAAGCTGGTTGTCTCACTACGCCTTCGACCAGCCACCTGTCAGCTTAACGCCCAGTTTTTCTACGTATCCCTCAATTGGCTCAGATTCAGACCCAGTCGCCCGCAGGCGGCCCGGACCGGGCTCAAGGAGGCTGGGGATTCCGCAAAGAGACCTCCCCCACACGCACCTGCAGCCACACTGCCAAGATAGTTTTCTCTTCTCTCCGGCCTTCCGAGACTTGGTCTTCACCACATGCTACTCACCCGACCAACCAAAGCCTTGATGCTCCCCAGACCGAGATTGGACAGGACCTCGTGAAAGCTTCTCCCCTTTACCCTTTTCCAGGTGCATATTGTTTGCAGGGGGACAAGTCAAAGAATCAAGATCAAATTAGGCACCAAAACAGAATGAACAGATTATTTTACAGGACGTAATATTGGTGATCTTCTGCTTATCAATCTCTGTATCTTAGATTTCCCACAACGTGTCGCGGGTGCATTTGTGAATGATCAACGTTAAGGTAGCTACACTCCAACATCAACAGTTGATATAGGTACACAAACAACACTTAACGGGTCCCATTAATCTACATCCTCCTCTATCAGTATTATCCCTCAGATCCCTATCGTTTGATGTTATCACTGTCTAGCCTCAAAATGGTCGCCAAGATCTATCATTATCTCGAATATCACTTGAAAAGCGCCCCGCCAAGCCCTTTGCCCTGTTTGATGATGCTATTATTCACTCTCAAACGTTATCCGTAGTGTTTTAGTAGAGATTTGCCATGAAGAATGCTTCATGTGATCAATTTGAGGCCATCAACCTGTCGCAACATCTTGGATTTGTTCATCTGGATATCAGTTGAGGATCGAGACGAATATTCCCAAACGCCCGCTTGCAGGAAATCCCCCACGAAATAAGAGACAATCAGTTGCTCTTGGTTGGTTGTTGGTTCAGCATGTCTAATCCTCCGGCAAATCCTGCCGGTTAAGCGGATGTTGAAATCTGCTCATACCCGAATGCATCATGCATGTAACAGGCAAGTCGACTAATAAGGCCGTTATAACAAGGGTTTGGTCTGAGTAGCAGTGACCTGTATCTGCACTGTTCCACTGATCGCCGAGGTTCTACATCTCAATGAGAGTTATTCGACAAAGGGAGCGTAGGCGCCCAAGCCGATCCGCATATCTATCATGTGAATCCCAATATTCAATGTCCACTTTGATGCATTTTCGCATCTAATAGCCGTCCAGATTGTCCTTCTAGCGAGCCAATCGTCTCGAAACCGTTGTCAGCACAAACATTCCCCCACAGCTGCTTCTGCCACTCAATTAAATTCAAGGCCTGCAACACGAGTCATGCAACCTGACTCGTGGCTTTTAGGAGGCCTCTATTTTTGCGAACATAGGCAGCTTGGGGACGAAAACGCCTGGAGATGGGGCTCATAGGGACTGTAGCTGCTGTCTTTGACTCCCATTCTCCCCATTCTCAGTGTAGATCCCCCCCGGAATCACCGTCGTATCGCATGATGCAGCCTGGCGAATGGAACGGCTCTGCATTGAGGACCGTTGGTTGTGCCCCGGCCTTGCAGCGTTGCAGCTGAATATTCACAGACAAGAGGTCATTGTGTAGGTAGTAATGACAACTGCCGAGAGCTGACCACCCATCACAATATCTTGCATCCTGTCCATCCATGCAAGTGACATATCTCAGGCAGCCTCGTGCACTGTAACCCTCACCAATCCCTACCTTCCCATCATGGATGTTGTAAATCTCGAGGTGCTTGAAGACTCAGAGCCAGATGTTATGACATGTCGAGGGCGGCTACACAGGGCCAGCCGCACCCGTATTCAAGGGTTCCCTAGCAAGACATACCCTTGGCAGATCTCGATTGGGATATATTGCATAATTGCGCCATTTCGGGTTCACCGGCGTTGCATTGCATCTGCGACATGCTTTCCCCTTTAAAAAGTACTTGGGCAGGCATCACCAATCTTGCCTATCAAGACTTCCAGCTATCTATTTGGTTAGCCTGGTAGATTCGTGATAGTAAGGTAAACGAGTGAACAACGCAACACATAGGATCAAGTCATGTGCAACGACAGTGAATCAGCTCATGCAGGTGGACAGGGGTCAATAATGTCTTACCTGACACATGTCTGCGTTACAAGCGACATCACCCAGCCAGCCCTCTATCAACGGGTCTCCCACGAGTCATCAACATAGCTAGCCATGCAGACTTGGCGCTGGCGGATGCTTCATGTGCGCGCGCGTTGAACTGCGGACCGCCCATTTCTGGCCATGTCATATCTCTCCATCAGTGCGACGTCAACCGCTTGGCTTGATACTTGCAGTCTGCTCTTCGGTTTATATCTTATAAAACGGTGCGGTCAATTGCAGCCTCCAACTCGTCTGCGCTCTCGCTCAGAAACTTCGAGTGCTATACTCGATTGACAAACTTCAGCATGACAACCACACACGCATCGCTCCTCCTTAGTATCGCTGGCTCTTCGGTGGTGTGTTTTGATTCATTCGCTCGTTTTTCATTGTATATCTGACTGTAGTTATGTCTTAGATGGTGTTCTGGTTCTTGGCTCTGGTCATCTATCGACTCTTCTTCCACCCGTTGGCCAAATACCCGGGCCCAAAGCTGGCAGCATGCACTGAGGTACGTCTCACCAAGCAGCAGATTCACTGACGGTACTGATCCTAACAATGATGTCCCAGCTCTGGTTTGTCCGTTCATGGACTGGAGGTTATCATCCATTCGTAATGAGAGAACTTCACGAAAAGTACGGCGACGTCGTAAGAGTCGCGCCAAACGAGCTTAGCTTTAGGTCTTTAGCAGCACACAGGGACATCTACAGTCAAGCCCCCAAGGGAACAGCTCCATTCCTGAAGAGCAAGGTCTTTTACAATGTAGGCCCTTCCATCAGCCACCCCGACATCGTCTTCACAAGAGACCCTGAGGACCATCGCGTACAGCGGAAAGCTCTCTCCCATGCCTTCAACTCCAAAGGTCTACGGGATGCCGAGGACACGATTCAAGAGCACACGAGGCTTTTTGTAGAGCAGGTTGGCAAGAATTCCGGCCCTGGAACCAAGGGCATCAACGTGACGTCGGTTTATAACTGGCTCACGTTCGACATTATCGGTGAGTCGCAAAATGAGAGCTTGAATATTGTGCACGCGACTCATATTTGCAGGTGTTCTGACCTTTGGAGAATCCTTCGAATCCGTGTCCAGCTGGCAGTCCAGCGTGTGGGTTGACCTCCTCTTGAACATGGCAAAGCACATGACGTTTCTCCCTGCGGCAGAGAGGCTCTCCCTTCCAGCCTTTGCTCTCGGCGCCGTCATGCCCAGCGACGTCAGCAAGAATGCCGCCTACCACGACAAACTCACCGAGGAAAAGATAAGCAGACGGATTGGACTGATCAAATCCAACGACCGAGAGGATTTCTTTGCATTTATCCTCCGCAAGGGTAACTTTGATCCAGTTCACCTTCGGGAGCAGGCCAAGCTCTTGATGCTGGCTGGCTCAGAGACAACAGCAACATTTCTGGCCATGGTAACCTACCTCTTGCTCAAGAACCCTACGTCGATGCAAAAGCTCCAGCATGAGGTACGATCGGCCTTCTCGTCTACGGGTGAAATCACTGGAGACTCTACCAACAACCTCAGCTATCTGCAAGCCGTTATCGAGGAGGGTCTTCGAATGCTACCGCCATCTCCGATCGGTCTCCCACGTGTCTGCCCAGGAGCAACGATAGATGGACACTTTGTCCCAGCAGGCACTGACGTGTCTGTTGACGTGTACGTTCTGGGACACGACGATCGCTACTTTCCGGAACCAGATGAGTTCCGACCTGAGCGTTGGATTGGCGACACTGGCAACGAAAAGGACGCGAGCCGTCCATTTTCTTTCGGTCCACGTGCTTGCCTAGGCATCAATCTTGCATATCTCGAGGCAAGGATTGTTCTTGCCTACATGGTCTACGCGTACGATTGGGAATTGGTCAACAAGGACCTAGAGTGGTTCAAGGAGGTGAAGCTATGGACCCTCTGGGAGAAGCCAGAGTTGTACGTTCGTTTCCATCCTAGGCATGTCTAAGTAAGAGAAATTACCAGTGAACACGGAGGGAGGAGCGGTTTTTGACGCGTCAAACGAGTGTGTAAAGGGACCGTTTTGTCTGCGGCATTTTCTGTGTGGTCGCGTGTGTGGGGGGGTGGTCACCTGACACACCAAACCGCGATGGCACAAGTGAGATACCCTACACCTGGTGTGTTTTTTGCTCTCGCTGAGTATTTGAAGCTTGAAATGTGAATTTTGGTTCAATGTCCCTCACTATACCGGTAGCTGTCATAAACAGTGATTATAAGTCATTGTTTGTGAGAGATTATATACATGTGGGTGGTCTACTGTGATTGTTTTAC
The DNA here is from genome assembly GCA_013363205.1 of Fusarium tuaranense. Lineage (NCBI taxonomy): Eukaryota > Fungi > Ascomycota > Sordariomycetes > Hypocreales > Nectriaceae > Fusarium > Fusarium tuaranense. Next base: position 70,818 of record JABEEN010000427.1, on the reverse strand, counting down.
TGCAATCCTGTGAGTTTAACCCAACACTCTAATGATAAGGCAAACAATTCATGCATGTCTACACTATGAACGAACTTTTCAGGCATAGTAATAAAACTCTCCGTGGACTATTTTAACCTGTAACATAACTCTTGGTGCTCTCCATACTCATCTGAACAGCTTTTTCCTGTTGTAAGAGCGAGCTTCCTACTTGATCCAATGTCCGGATCAGGATATACCGCACATGACCTCCTTCTCCTCATACGCGGTCGGCCAGAGGATACAATCCGCGCTGTGTGATACGGCAACAGGTTTATGTCACCATGCTTCCAATAAGGCTTTTTTCGAGAACATGCGGAACCTGAATCATTTTGTGACTCCGTTGACCCTCCAAAGATTTTGCCTCTAAACCGTTCCCGCTTGGCCATCCCAAGACACTCGACATGACGCTTCCTACCACCCTCGGAAAACAACCAATCAGAAGCCAGCCTCTATGGCTCAGTGGTAGAGCGTGTCACTAGTAATGACAAGGTCCCAGGTTCGATCCCTGGTGGAGGCAGTCAAGTAGTCCCCGAGTGGGATATTCGCTTTTTGCTCCGTGTCCACATTGTTCCCTGCACGATATGGGCTCATTTGGAAAGCAGTGGGGCCATACAATCGGCCTATCTTTTTTTTATCAACTCTTTTGGCGTTTCCCATTCGCGTTAACAACTCCTGGATCGTCCTGTTGTTCTCAGTTAGGAGTCAGGCACGCTACTAACAAGCTTTCGTATTGCTGGGCAAGGACATTGAGGCAAATAAGAATATGATATATGCGGCAACTTCCACTTTGCTCATAGGATTTGTGTTAAAAAAGCCAATTTGCTTGGTGATTCGTCAGGTTGCTCCAGCTCCACCGTGTCACCAACATCCAAAGCTAAACTGAACCACATTCTTCGAATTTAACAATGAAGTTTGGACCACGCAAGCAACAGTACATAGTCAATGGGTGTTTTCTTATCACGCCTTTGCCGCTTGGCTTAACCAAAGGCCAATAGAATGTGGCGCTAGCTCCGTGCCGCCAAAAGCAAATACATGTCTGAGAGCCACCTGGGCGGACAAGCCGATTACAGAAACTTCAATTGGACAAGGGCTGTTAATTGGAATTCTCGTGTGTTTTAACGGACTACGCCGTGTCGCTCTTGAATGTGTTTATGGGGCTTCTAAGGTTGATGTGCGCAAGCCGCAACTTCAAATGCCTGGGCGTGTACGTGCACTTACGTGGTCAGGCCACTTGATAACATAATATTCTTCCCTCTCAAGGCTGAAATCCTCTATGAAAACAAAATGCGGAGAATAAAGAAACTCAATAGCGAACTAGCCAAGCACACACGTAGCCCGACAGACAAGGCTGGAATGTGTGCACCCCAAAACAGTCAAGACAACACCACCATTAGCCGTGGCGCACTCACCACCAACAGACAACTAGTGATGCATGATGACTAAAAACAGCCAGGGGTTGGTTATTCCCCTCAATCCCTAACCCCGCTTTCCGTTCCGTTGGATCTTGCATTCTGCAACCCTCTTCCCGTTTGATACAGTCTTGAATATGTCCAGCCCTCCTCAAGGGGTGACGACCCCTCCTGAGGGACCGAGAAGTACTGGTTCACGGGTCAAGTCGCCTTCGAAATCGCCGTCGGCTTCTCCGCCGCGGCAGAATGAGCTGATTCCGGCTGATGATGTGGATGTGAGCCATCTCCTGATTTTTTGGTGTGGAGTGTGACTTACGGTTTGTAGGATGATCCCGATGGAGATCTCGACTCAACCCTAGGCTCTGACGCGTAAGAAAAGTATAAATCGCTGCATGTGATTGGTACTGATGAGTTCTGTAGAGAGAGTTCAACCGCCTCTGTTTCTGCTAGTCTCCTCGAGTACCGCCAAAGTCAAGGACGGACATATCACAGTGACAAGTTTGCATCGAGTTACTTCTTCCCAAATGATGATCAACAGCTTGAATCTATGGACATGACGTGCGGCTTCAGATGGATCGATCTCGTGGAAGCGAGACTAACATGAGATACAGTCACCACTACTTGACGATGCTCCTGAATGATGACCTATTCCTTGCACCCCTAAAGGCGGATAAACTTCAGGTACTATTTCTTTCATGAAGCTCTCATTGGCCAAATAATATTTGAGCTGACCATCAACGATTTGATAGAACGTCCTTGATGTTGGTACAGGAACTGGTGAGTTACTAAACGACCCTCACATGAATCTGCTAACGATCACCTCTAGGTATCTGGGCGATGTGAGACAGCCAAGCAAGGCTATAAGGCCATCTACTGACAGACTCTAGCGAATTCGCTGATCGCTTCCCTAACGCCGAAGTCACCGGCACCGACCTCTCACCTTGTCAACCGACCTGGGTTCCACCCAACGTTCGCTTCGAAATTGACGATGCCACGCAACCCTGGACCTGGAACGAGAACCACTTCGACTTTATTCATCTTCGATACCTTTTCGGCGCCATAAAAGACTGGAGTTCTCTGTTCAAGGAGGCATATCGCTGCGCTACCCCTGGAGGGTGGGTGCAAACCGTCGAGGCCGACATCGAATTCCGCAGTGATGACGATACGATCAAGCTGGAACCTGCTTTTGACACCTATCACAAACTTTTTAGAGAGGGTGGTAAAGCTTTGGGGAGCTCTTTCTTTGTGCATGAAGAGCAGACGAAGGCGTTTCAAGAGGCTGGGTTTGAAGACGTCAAGATTGTTGATATCAAGGTTGGTTTCTCTTAGATTTGGTGGAACTGACTGACATGAACCTTTTTAGTTCCCTTGCGGAGGATGGCCAAAGGATCCAAAGCTTGCCGAGGTTGGACGATTTGTTCAGCTCACATTTGAGAATGACGTTGACGGTATGAACAGCCTCCTTGACTCGAACAGTCTTCTCACAAATGATAGGATACACGACGATGATGTGGCACGATGTTCTCAAATGGCCCAAGGATGAGTATCAGTTGTTCCTCATGGGACTGCGTAAGGCGGTGCGCAACCCCAAGGTTCACAGTTATCTGATTGCGCGTTACATTTACGGACGCAAACCCGAGAACGGACCGGCTGCATGAGAATATAAGCCACAAGCAACACGTTTGACACGGTTCTGTATTGTTCTTCTTGATCTTGCTGTTGATGCTGTACGGCCTGCCCTGTTTTTGCCATTTGAATTGAGACTTTGGTTTCATTGGAAGCGAGAAGTCACCCAGAACACGGAGTTATTATTACTTAGATTTGGTGTCGATATTATCTTGTAGTATGGAATAATTGCACATAATCGCAACCGTTGCTGTTTGAAATGTGTTATGTAGTGCCAAGTAACACCTGCGGGTGAGGTTGCAGGGCCGTCTGTAGCAATTCCATCAGTGTCCGAGGGACCAACCTGGGACGACGGGGGCCAAAGCCGATATGAAGAGAACAAAGGCGGCCCTAATTCGAGTGCATGGATGGCGATCCTATGGCATTAGGCGCGGGTACCGGCCTGCCTCTGGTCTCATCATCCGGGGTAATGCAGGTCTATCGGATATACGGCTTGGGAGTTAGACTTGCCGTCGTTATGCATTAGCGATGGCGGGGTAAACTAGCTGGAATGAGCAATGATAGTCTTGGATCCGATCCGACGAGGCATCCGATTCAAGTGCCGATGTGGTATTCGGATGGATAGGCCCGACGGTGTACAGCTTGTACCACGTCGGAAGCTATCCGATGATTGTCCCCTCGGTCTTCTAGGGCCCTCACTATGTGGTCAAGACGAAGGGCGTTTGTTGATACACCAACTTGAACGATATTCGAATGGCAGTTTTGGGATATATCAAACATCTAATGAGAGAACGGAAGCATCCTAAACACAGCAGTGTCCTCTGGAAACGGCTCAGACGGTATGTCAATCAGTTCCGGTTGCAAGAAATGCGCCAGTTCGCCTTCTCCAGGGTCAACCTGTGCAGCCGACCACCCATCCCCAAGCCAAGCCAACCTGTTACCCTCCTTTCCTTCAGTATCCTCACTGTACACGTAGTCAAAGTCCTCCCATCGGGGCGATCGCAAAGTTTCCATGGCGTGTAACGCACTTCCCGGCCATACACCAGTGATGCGGTTGCCTCTGCCGCCCTTGTTCTTGTACCAGCTGCTGCAATTGTCGAGATACACTGTTCCTTTGAAGTAATCGTCGATGATTCGCGAAAAGTCTCTGACTCGTGCTGCTTTTGGCTCCATGCTTGAGATACCTTCCTTTTGAAGTTTTCGAATACACTTGACGATATAATCCCCAGTCCTTTCGATCATGGTCGTCAGAGGACCGGTGCCGATTGCCGCATTGGGGCCCAGCATCATGAAGTAGTTGGGAAACCCATCTGTGGCGAGAGAGAGGTATGTTTCTGCGTAGGGCTCGAATCGCTGCTGCATCGTCTGGCCATTCTTTCCAATCACTGGGAACGGCGGAGGAGCAGAGGTTTGAAAGCCAGTTGCGCAGACCAAGATGTCCAAAATTTTCTCCTCTGAGTTTTGTAGAACTAAACCCGTATCTGTCGCTCTGGCAATGGGCGTATTGATGAACTCGACGTTTTCTTCTGTGAGGGCTTCGAGATATCCCAGACCGGGTGTCAGTCGTCGACAGGTCACCCCAAAGTCTGGCAACAGCGACTCAAAGATATGCGGCTTACTCTCCAGTTTCTTCCGCATGAGTCCTATCAAGTCCTCTCGTGCAAGTTTCTGCAGCTGAGAGTCCTTGATGGTAAGAGAGTGAACCGAGTTGCCATCCCTTTCGATAGCCGTTCGAAAGTTGAGGTAATACTCGGGGTCCGTTGCAAATTTCTTTCTCTGCTCAGGGGAGACTGTAAAGTGTCAGCGTATCATAAAGATTTACAATGTGAGGTGACTTGCAGAATTCATCTTCTATTCCAAGACTTTTCATCACAGACTCGCCGATGGGCTTGGCGATCCATGCCTTGCTTCGAACAAAACAGTTGAGCTTGGTCCCAGGCAGTTTCTGCAAGTTGGGAATGATCTGAATCGCACTGCTTCCACCTCCGATGATGCCAATTCTCTTGTTCTCAAAGCTAATGCTAGAAAGAGGGACTCAGCATACTGTATATCGAGAGAGTCTGTACCGACATACTTCTCATCCCAGGCTGCAGAGTGCATAACCGGGATCTTCATGTCTTGAAGGCCTGGGATGTCTGGCCAGGACCTCTCATTCAGAGTGCCCCGAGCACTAATAACGACATCTGCTCTATCCTCCAAGGTCTCCCCAGTCTGTAGGTTCTTAACAGTGACATGCCTAACGCTGTGTTAGACATAACGACACAAGAGTGGCTAGGCTGCCCATCATACCATTGGGACGCTTCCTCATCCCATGTTGCGTCAAGAACCTTGTGTGAGGTTTTGATGAAGCGGTCTACCGAGTATCGTTTGGCCACGGACTCGAGATATTGTAGAATCTCTGGTCCTGGAGCGTGAGACTGGCTCCAATTGGGATTGGGTGCAAACGTGTACTGGTATGAGTGCGCTACAACTGTTAGAAAGGATGAAGACCCGCAACCAAACCCTACTCACATGGAATATCACAAGCACAACCTGGGTACCGATTCTCATACCACGTCCCTCCAATTCCAGCGTTCTTCTCGTATATCGTCAACTTGACATTGCGTAGTCTTTCAGGGATCCGAATGCCGCAGTAGATGCCCGAGAAGCCAGCACCAATGATTATGACGCTGATAGGGCGAAAGTTCTCTACAACTCGGGGTTTGGGGGGGACATCGGATCCTGGGGAGCTTTGAGGAGTTGCAAGGCCATTCAGAACAGTGTGTGTTGACAGAGGTGGGGTCTGTGGCAGGGTTGAGACACGAGACATGGTTATTCGGGTAGTGTTTAGAGTTGGCAAACTGTAATGATGGAATGTGAAACTGGGGTAGCAGAAGAAGAAATAAATGGAATGGAATTGGAAGACACGGGGAAGGATATAGCTCTGGGCAGTCTCCAGATCACAGCCCTATCTCGCTTCCATTGAACCGGAGTGACCATGTATACCTCAGCTTGCTTCACGTTCCCTACGAAAACCGGACCGGGAATCTGCATATAGCTCGGGTAAAGTTCTCCATTCGGAAAGGTATATCCCGAATATGAATGGACTCGATGCAGTATCCGAGACAAGGCGGGGGAAGAGGGGTCACGGTGCTTCCCTATTTTGGCCAACGGGAATAATAGCTTTGCAATAGGAACATGCACGCTTAACGCGGGTAAGAATGAGGGTCCGTGGGACTGTTGTGCATCGCAGGACACCTTGAAGCCTGATTCACGTAATACTTTGTAATACTCTGTGAAGCCCGAGTAGGCCTAACCACTACGCCACACGGGAATCGGGCTGGGCCCTGTTTCGACTGTGGCTCTGCACACCGGAATTGCATTCCGGCAGGATCTCAGGCTCGACGTGTTGATCAAAAAGAGGCACATGTTCTGCTATGCTATATAAGGATGCACAATCACCTGGGTTTTCAGGCATGAGAGCGTAGATAGGGAAGCATTGGATTTGAACCATGTATTATTGAAAAGTGGATGTGCTTTATACAGCCAGTTGGTACATTAGACATCTGCTTCATTAAGAGTATGTGAGCCAGCCGTGCCAGGCATTCCTCATCCTCTCTGCCCTATCCACGGTGAGATAGGCCGAATTAGCCAGTCTCACCTGCAGCTGCTTAAACTTGGCTGTTGAAGCACCCTTCTCAAACAACATATCCAACTCAAGATAAGAAAGGCCCTTTGTTTCCGGTAATCGGAACCAACAGTAAATAAGACAAAGGAAAGCTGTCCCGGCATACACAAAGCATGATTTCCCCTCCACGTCCCAGGCCGTCGGGTTGAGCATCTGGGGTGCTATGACGTTGTTCATGATGGTGAAGAGGTTGTAGACGATTCTTGCGAGGGCAATGGTCTTGACTCGTAGGCGAGTGGATGGGAGCTCGGCGACAATGACGTAGCAGGTTGGGCCAATGGTGAGGTTATATGCGAATGTTGTTGCGATGAGAATGGAGCCGAGAGACCAATTCAGCGCCTTGTGACCTTCTAAAACCACGGCTAGGATGCCGCCGAGAGTCAGAAGACCGGTCGAGACTGCGAGGCCCGTGAGGTACAGCTTGCGACGACCGATGTGAGACAGAAGGAACCAAGAGATGATACCTCCAACCAAAGCCATGCCGTACATTCCAGTGGCAAGGCTGAAAGACTTTGAGGAATCAAAGCCAGCCGCCTCAAGGAAATAGGGTGCATAGCCTGTCAAGGTCCATCCACATAGTGCTTGGCATGACCACACCATGCAAGAAATTTCGGTTCGACGAAGGTTGGCACCCTTGAATAAGTCGGCATAACTTGCACCTCCGTAGTTGAGTTTGCGCTCGACTTTGTTGGTATGCTCCATCACGGCGATTGTATCATCAATGTCGAGGTTGGACCGCTTGGTCAGACGTTGTAGAGCATGTCGCGCCTCAACCTTTCTCTCCCGTCGGATCAACCACCCTAACAGACATGTGAGTGTTTATTCAGACTCGAGACGAAGGATGACTTACATGGGCTCTCAGGAGCAAAGCAAATGCCAATGAGTAGTGGGATGGCCCAAGCCCACTGGAGCGCAAAGGGGACTCGATAGGACCACTCGGAGTTGTTGTGGATTAAGGCACGGAGGATGCCGGTGCCGAGGAGTTGACCGATGACCCAACACATGTTGACGTTACTTAGAAGACAGGCTCGGATGATGGAGGGGACGACCTCGGCGGCATAGGTAGCTGCCAGGGTTTGGATAACGCCCCAGGAGATACCTGTGAGTTGAGGTGTGAGCTATGAGTACACTTACAATGTGAATGAGAGGAAGGAGGGGGAAGTCAAGAGGAATGGGGGTAAAAAGACAAAAAGAGCCTCCAACATACCACAAAGCGCCTGAGAGATAAGCAAGACGGTAATGTTATGAGCAAAGAATGCTGGAAACACGGCCACGAGCAACCACAAAAGACTGATGATCATCATCTTCTTGTAACCAATTCTGTAGGTAACCCATCCATGTATAAACAGGCCAATGACCTCACAGCCGACGGCGGCATTCTGCAGCCCCATCTGCCAGAGAGGTGAGATCTCGTAAAGAGGACCCTTTGGTGTCTCGGATAGTTCTCCATAGCGCCGTCGGAAAGATGGAAAGGCTATGAAGCCTGCAATCAGTGACTTGTCATAGCCTTCCATGACCACTGTGAGGAACAGCAGTAATGACCACCCAATGGCTTTGGGATATTGTCTGCAACAGTTGATCAAAGTCATTTCCTTCTCGGCATTCAAACCCCGTTGAATCTTCCTCCCCGTATCATCGGAGCTGTGCGATGCACGTGGGATCCATAGTACATCCCTGGCATTGCCTGGCTGTTCCTCCGGAAAGGTAAAGGTAGGTTCGGGTTCTTGGACATGTGAAACATGGATGTCTGTCTGGATGATGACCGACTTTGAGTTGACGGGAAGCAGGCCTATGTCGTCTTTGCTGCTATTCCCCGAGGTGTCATTCGTTTTAGAAAACATGGTGAATTAAAAATAAAAAAGGTAAAGGAGCGGAATGCCTTTCGGCGGTTCGTGAGATCGACAGTCCCAGCGTCAACTAGACCAGGTTAAACGCTGCACCAGACATAATGATATATACAGTTTGATCCTTCCTTTGCAGTGGCATGTCTGGTCTGCCTCGGCTGGGTATTCTCTGTCTAGACTGGGGTAATTAGCCATGCACCCCAGGTTCAGCTTTCCGGCCGTTCCTCGGTGGTACGCGTTTTGATGGCTCAAGGTGGATACAGGCACAGTCAGTCTCTGGGTGTCATGCGAGGAGACATGTCGGGCTTTTGCCTTGTTTGGTTTGGGGTGTCGTCTTTTGTTCTATTCCGTTTATGAAGGGGAGTCTGTGGGTTGTTCAAGGTTGTGGCTTTCCGAATTACTGGAACGGGACATGGGTGTTGAACTGTTGATCGAGATTGGGCCATCATACGATGAATGTCAGATCAGTGCCGGAAATATGGGAGTTGAAGAATATTACGATTTTAAAAGCACGAGACTTGGTGTGTGCTCTGTCAAGCTGGCCATAAGCCAAGACATTTACTACACCACAAATAGCGAACTTTTCGTGGTGATACAACCACGTCCATACTCACTGAGCATCAACTTTCCTGAACACTCACCATCTTTCACATGAGAGCAAGTCCTTCCTTGTGTTTCGAGTTCTTGATTACCTTACTATTTCGGTCAACGACCGAGTCAGCCACCTCAATAGATCAAGTAACTATTACTCAAAAGAAGCCAGAGCGTCGTCGAAATAAAGGTCAGGAGGGGATGAAGAAATTTTTATCAAAGCATCAAACCATCTTGAGTCTTCCGCAGCCGACTTTAACCGTAACCCGATTATCCACCTTCTTCTCCTGAAGCTAATAACCTCCCCACAAGAATTCCCCATGGAGAAAAGCTCTTTAGCGTTGTAGACCCCCTATTATTCATAGCGCGAGTCTCGAAGACGGGGCGGGTGATCATGGACCCGCGGTCCGTCCCCAATGAGAAGCTTTACCGGCGCGGAGGCAAAACGGGCGCTAGAAGGACGTTGTCGTGTGTCAAGTTTCGCCGAGAGGAAGGCCTAGCGACCGTAAATAGTTGGGGGAACTCGAGCTCGATTTGGGGACCTGCGTTGGTAAGGCTGTTGTTGTTCAATCGCAGGCCTTTGGACAGGGATCTTTGGATTATCGGCCCTTTCTTCAGCCCCTGCGTCTCGTCAACCCACACCACCACTTTTGTCAAACTAGACTATTTTTGTGAGTGGCAGCCAGGGTTTGGACAGGTTCTAGATTCCGAGCAGGCCGAGGCTTATGGGAAGAGGAAAGCATCTGACATGAGTGAGCAGATTTGGAAGAGGGACGTAATATTTGATGTATGCAGCCGCCACCTATACGTCGTCACACTCGGCAGAAATCTTGGCGCAGCTTGTCTTGGCTTGAGATGTAGAAATAGGCCCGGTTCCATGGTTTGATACTCGACAAGGAGACGAACCTTGGTGGGCTCGGTTATGCTTTTTTTGCTTCCATTCCTGCATCCACTCGAGGAGGTGAGCTAGGGTAGCGTATTTGGGACATCCGGGGCCCCGCGTGAATGGGAATAAAAGGGCCGATATCTGGAGTTTTATGGCTTCAAGCGAGTGAATATTTTGTCTCTTAATTGACGGCTTCAAGGTTAAAGAGGGCATCATTTGGCGCCATGATGTGATGGAGGAGAAAGGTGCAGAATGGTGATGCGTAAAGCGCAAGAGACTGTGAGTTTCGTCACATATTACGCCGCAGTTGGTTGTGACTTTCGCCAACGGGCCGAAGTGAAGAAAAAGCCACCCGGAGTCACTTCCTTTCTCAAAGAAACCATTTGCAATGCTGTCTTTTGCTACCTAGGTACTGTTGCTGGCGGCCTCTTTGGTCATGTCATTGACGACAAGAGCTCATTTGCAGGAGCAACTGGGCTCTATGGATTGAACTCAATGATCTTCAATGCAAAAGTGAAAAATGCCAGGCAACACCCCAACAGAAATGCTTTGCATCAGGCAATACCGCTATCAACATGCAAAAAGACTTTACAGAACTTTCCGCGTCAGCCTGCTCAGCCCCAAGGCAACAATTCGACTTCTTGCTGCCTGCTCATCTTGTGAAGAAAAATGGCTATAAAAAGCCGCCTTCATCCCTCACTTCCAGATCTCTTCTTCTTTCTTCTCCATCCTAGTGCAGGGGCATTCACCTACCCTATGAGGTTGACACTGAGGGAGGCATATGCTGTAGTAACATCTACTCTTGACCGTTGCTCCTCATCGGGTTCGCCTGGTGAGGGAATTTTTGAATCGTGTTTTGTTTCATTGCGTCCTGTCTTTTTAAGATGGTCGTGAAGAAGCTGATAAGATGTATGGAGGTGAAGCTAGGCATTTTCAGATTTGCAAACGTGATAGTCCTTTGAGGTTACGACGAGGCCTCAAGAGAGTTTCAAGGGTGATTTAATGAGCAAGGGTCGGAAACCAAACCGGGGGTCCCTACTCTTCAATGAATCACTTGTGCTGCCATTATGTGTTCACGACCTTGATCACATGTGCAGAATATTTACTTATTCGAGGTTACTTTCAGCCTCTTCTATTGTTAGCGATGAATGCAATAGCATAGGCACATGAGGACACCAACGTTATGTTCTTTAAAATGCATGTAGTCCATCATTTTCTTACGCTGGCTGATCTGAAATTTAGTTCTTTCCGGAGTAGGGTCATCGTTACCTAGGTATTGGCTCAAGCAAACCATGTCTCAGGGCTCAACTCTTCTATCGGGGTTCTACTAGCTCTTGGCGATCTTTTCCACAAGCTCTACCATCTCCTTGTCACGAACCTTGATAGTAGTGTTGGTCTGGACCAGATCCCGCGTCACCCTCTCCCTCTCTTGGAGACTCATGCTCGCAGGCGGGACTCCATCGCATCCGTAGAGGACCATCCTGTGGATGTCCTTCTTCTCCCTGAGTCTCTGGGACTCTTCCATGGCCGCGTTGAATCGCTTGGCTGCGGAGATAGTAACCTGATCAAAAGACATTTTAGTTAGCTTTCTTACTTGTTTATGGGGTAAGATTGGATTTAGTCTTGTTGGTGAGGGAGGATGGTGTCTGAGTGAGGGTTGACTGTTTGTGTTGATGATTAATTCTCATGATCTGGGAAGAGCAGCCGGCTTATTAGTTATCAACTCGCTTGGTCCCTGCGTTTGTTTTCTGATGTATTTTCTTTCATCATTTATTCCGCTTTGGGGACGCTATCGTGATGCAAACCTGTCCACACCTTTGTTCCACCTACAAAGGGGTATTTGTATAAATAATGGTCCCTTGTTGAAAGGTCCTATAGGCAGTCGTCTTTCAAAACATTTTTGATCAGTTGTTGAACTCGATGCGTCGTTCAAGCGATGACTTGATATCCTAGCACGTGAACAGGCACTGACGTCCGACGACACAATCTGCCTTGTCTCAGCCCCGATTCGACTGGCGTTCATTCCCGATAAGACTCGGGTTGTGCAGCTTGGCACTGTCAAGCGGATCGTATTCAACAAGGAGCCCAGTAAGCCTCGATCCTCACAGCCTAGCGGGACCTGAACTTCAATCCACTCAAGATCCCTACGATGGAATGACTCTCGGGAATGGCTTACTGGCCTTGCAGCCGCCTTACGTCCCTCCTGTGACCGTCATCTTGGGCCTATCGACTGGAAGAATGACTGGAACTGGGTCACAAAGCTTCAAAGAATCGACGAAGCCTTGGCACTCGGTTGCCTGAGATGTACCTTCACCGTCGCCCGCTTGAAGGCCTGCCTACCAATGGCGAGCACCAACTATCCGTTGACTGTATGGGCTAAGGCTTGGAAGATGCACAGCCTAAATCTTGTTAAAGCCAAAGATGAAGGGCCCGAGACTGGATTACGCAGCATCGATCTGGAGCTTTGTTCACCGCAAGGTGCGTCAATATGGGTTGTTCGATGGATGCGCTCTAATTAGTGAATAGGAGGTAACACCCTAGATATCCTGTAGGACTCAACGATTTCAAAGCTTTTGATCGGAGACACACCGTCGGCGGAGCCATTTACAACGATTTACTTCTTGGATAGACGAGTGCTTAGAGATGCATTCGAACTGCGCAATGTCTGAACAACTCACCCGCGAGAAGAGGAGTACCCAGCACGACTCCTTGGAACCTTCTTCTTCCCTGGACTGATTCTCTATGCGTCATCCAGGACTGCGACGAGGACTAGAAACGCGAGGGCGCTCTCATGGGGAGCATCTACGAGTCCTCCTTCTTGACCATCACCGCAACAAACGCCAGTGATAGTTCCGGAAGCTGCTTCTCCAAGGCCAATCCTGCGTTCCTTGGATCCCCAGTACCCGAATACCCCGGTTGGCCAGTGAGAACAACCGACCAAGTTTCCTGCCACGTGGTTTGATCTCGCCAATGAGTCTTCTAAATTTCCACTCCTGAGCCGAGCATGGGTGTACCAGGAAACGCGTCTCTCCCGGCGTATCTTGCACTTCTGCTTAGATGAGATCATGTAAGGGTGTCTCTCTGCCGGCAGACCGTCAGAGAGTTCTCATGGCTCAACATTAACTACCTATCAAACGGAACAGATACCTGCTATGGCTTCCCTGGCGGAGCGCATTGTGAAGATAAGGGCTGGTGATGACATATATCTAGCTGCTGTTTGGCGAAGCATCCTTGCACAAGATCTTCTCTGGAAGCTTGACTGCGAGCCCCCTTGCCAACTGCAACCTAGCGGCATGCTAGCTTGGTCCTGGGCATCGACATCCTGTGCTGTAGCCTGAGGTACCGGATACACCGCCATGGCCTCTTTATCTTTAAGAATGTGCACTACGAGGCCCTTTAGCCAAAATACCTGGTGAACTGCTCAACAGCTAATCGAGATTGAAAGCCCAGTTTTCAGAATTGAGCAGATTAATGGTGTTTCCATCGCATTGAATCACATCACAGGTCTCGCGAGTTACTAAGCCAAATGTGCAGCTCAAAACGTCCAACAACGAACTGGCGGTCAGTTCGCCGTAAGCCGGTACGAACCCGATAGAGCCCAGGTACCATCCCTAGCGAGATATACACCGACATGCTCTTCATCCTGATAGCTTGTCCTGAATTGGAATGGCATTTGTACATTATCGGTCTACACGTTGGGAAGAAGCGTGGTTGTTGCAACTACGAGGAGCTTGGCTGGTTTATCATGGAGCGTGCAGAATATTTCAAGCAGTCTAATCGAAGATTGGCAATCAAATATGGATGGCCATACAAGCATGATGTAAAGAAAGAGCGACCGGGCAAAGAATCATTCACCAAGAAACTTCTGAATGTGTTGTTGGGGATGCCCAGGGAGGTTATCTCGCTTGTGTGAAGAGGTCTACTCTGCCTTCCTTGTTGGACTTAGTCCAGTTCGCTTCACGATATCCGGTCGCCCCGCCGACAATGATCTTCATGATGGCGGGCATATGCAGCAGACCGCCCGCTGAGGGGTTGAAGATGCAGAGAAGCGAGTTGGATGGAGGATGCAGCAATGCCAAGTTGTCGAGGTTCCACTCTGTACCTATCCTGCCGAAGGATCATGAAGCTTGCAAGGTGAAACTATAATCGGTTGCACTCTTAATATATTGATTAACGCGTGTTATCTTTTCTCGGTTGTTAGGGCATGGGAATTATGTCTTTTTTTTTCTCTCTCAGTCATTCTGCTTACTAGAGTCAAACTTGTTGAACACGTCTACAGGACCACAGTTATGAAGGCCTCACTCACCTTCACGGTGGGCCTTGTGGAGATTGTGGTGCTGCAGCGGGCCGAACTGACTCACACAAGCGTCTGGGCAAGGCGAACAAAGCGGACAAGTTGGTTATCTACTGCTACCATGGAATCGACATATCACTATTGTCTTTGTAAAGCTCTTTATTTTGGTATCAAGAGGCATACTCGACTGTGTTGTGAACCCAAAAGGGCTTCTTATGCAGCATAACGGCCATCTTTTAAATTTACCATCGATTTGAACACATCACCAGTTAGTTACACATAATAAAAATTCTTGTGTAACGTTGTTGTAAAACTTTTCTCAGTGGCAAATATGCCAGCGAAGGGAGGCTCTTCTGACTCAACATGACCCAATTGGACTACCGAGGGCCAGTAAACTCGAGACCATTAGAAATTTGAGGCCTTCTACTCCACCATTGGCGGCTCTCTCACCCCTTGTTGAATAATTCGGCACTTATGGAGTTCAAACGTTTTCAAAAACTCCCAGCCGAAAGTCACCCAAACCATCTGTGGCTGGCTACTCTTGGGGATTACTCTACTTAACCATCCCGGTAAGCGCCGTGCAGTAACCAAGCTTTTGAGGGGTAGGTTACATCAATCAGGCATGAAGTCGCATGCTGTCGCCCCGAATCTGACTTGGGTCATCTGCAAACCTCTGCTTTGGTAAATAGGATCCGGCATATGTTGTACCGAATTGGACATGCTAGACAGGCATTCGTCTGCAGAATTTTACTTTGGTCCAAGAGACCCGGTGTAATATCGTATGCTGTGTGCGCCGCATGCGACCTGTTGGGCCGGCATTTGTCTGCAAACCACTATTTTGGTCAAAGGGGGCCCTTGTTGGTCATACGATTCGCGCTGCTGTCACTTGACGGGGGTTTGTGAAAATTGACTTCTCTGATGTGTACGCCCTGAAATTCCACAGGCTGCCACATCAACGTCTAGACGTTTATGCCTGACGAGAAATCTGCTGTATATAAAGTGAGTGTCTGCTGTTGGATCATCTGATTCTCAGCACCAGACAAGTCTAGACTGTTCGCATTTCAATGAATCTCAATCACCACCATCGTTGTGAACTTGATAACGCCTTCAAATACCATCATCCACACCGACCATCTCCATTACCGCCGCCAAAATGAAGGACGAGCGCGTAAGCGACCACATCCGTTTCCCCCGTTATTCCTATCGCGTGTCCCGTCGCACAGATGGCGTCAGTGGATACAATGATGTTATGGGACGAGCCGTATTGATCTGCATCATCAATGATCTTGCCGACGTGGTCGATGCTGTCGAGGATCTCAGACTGCCTTCGCGATCTGAGGAACGGGCCAGATTAAGGATCGAAAGACGAAAGATGTGTGACTTGGTGATCAAGGGGGCCAATGACTTGACTGCCATATTTGACTCGGTGAAAGCAGAGAGCAAGTATACCGACCTGGCCCGTACGTTGTTTCTTTGCTCATTTGTTTACCGGGATGCTAATGAAACAAACCAGCCAAGAATCTACCGAAATATCGAAACGAGATTTGCGGTCAACTACTGAACCCCCTGCGAAAATCCGATCCGAGAAGAGCCACCCCCTACGGACAACCATTCTCCTTCAACCCATACCGAGAAAAGCTCCGCATCATCCTCTCCGGCATCGAGCGAGAGCTTCGTCGATGGCTCAAAGTCCCCCGAGAAGAGCCACGGAAACAAAAGCACGGAACACAACAAAAGAGCCGATCGCACCGAGGTTCATCACCGCCAAACCAGCCAGGTTTATGCACCGTCATGTAGAGTCTACCGAAAGTGGATTCAAGCGACGCGTCATGGATTTAGCGAGGACATGATATGATTTAAGCGAAGGAAACAAATAACAGTTGGGAACATAAACAGGACCAAGAGACTGAGACTTTCTTATATCGTCAGGGAGACGAACAGGATACGACTAATGATGACGGATGGATATAAATAGATAGCTGACATGATTTTGAGCTGGAGGCATTTTCATTTTATTTAGGTAGTTAATATTAATTTCATTTCGTTTCGGTAACTCTACCCAAGACACAAAACTGTGCATATGAATGTCCACCTTGTGCACCAATATGCATCTCATTATAGTCCAGGAACAAGGGGTATGCAGCGCTTACATCAGTTTGCTGCAGATCTTTGCGACCTGTGGTTATTCTAACGCACCTTGGTTGGCGAATACGGAAGACAGCTTGCCGAACATCAAGAGACAGGTGGCGTTTGGCTGCTCCCGGGAGATATCACACTGGCAAGGTCTAAACGGGCGCAATATTAGCCTCGTTCCCAATTCATAAACTAATTCGCCTAGTATTCGTTAAGCCACGATCGCAAAATAGCACCGATGGCTTCTGGCTGATGAAAAGCAGAAAGGTGCCCAGCTTCGTCGACCGCGTAGAACCTCAACCGATCCGTCCCTTTCCAGATGCCCCCTCTCTTTACACCCCATTCTTCTATGTCCGTTGTGATTTCACCCTTGCTAAAGTGCCAGTCCTTGTACTCAAGGCTCTGATACTGTGCCTGGCCCTTCCAAGGCTGCTCATCTAGCATACGCATTTGACCAGGAGTGTTTCTGTAGAACGAGTCAGTTTTGTAGAGTAGAGCTTGTGCACTACATAACTCACATGATAATATCATTATTCCCGTTGATAAACAGAACCTTGATATCTGTCTCGTCAAGAATCCAGGACAACTCGCGAGTCACGGGGAGATGTATGTGTCCATCATTCTCCCAGCGCTCGCCAGTACCAAAATTGATCAGGTCAAATTGAAAATTGTGAAAGCCAAGTTTCTTCTGAACCCAATCTCGGTTGAGGAACTTCCAGGTAGGACCGTACGCAAGGTTCGAGCACATGGGAGGAATTTCGCACGGATGACGGCCTGCATCAGAGGTGTTAGCGGTGAGATAAAGATCACTTCTGGCCCAGGGATTTCGGGGCCAATGAAGAGGAAACTGACTGTCGTAGGGATCCCACCCTCCAGGGCGTACTCCATCAAGGAAGAACTCGCCAATTGTCTCTTCGCAAACCTCGTTTGCTGCACGGCAAATGTCGATGTCGTACGATTCTCTACACCGAGCTGCCATGACCTCGCAGGTGGGTATCGCGGCCTCCATTGCAGCGCAGGCAGTATCGTTCATCAAGGGTGCTTTACGGCCATCAGATGCCCAGTCTGTGCAAAAGAAATCGTAGTAGCCAACAAACTGGCGGCTTGCGTCGATATATCCGTCCAGGATGACGGCCGATGAGATGTTGATACGAGGTTCGAGGCCCTGCTTGGCATTTTCTCGCTCGAGAGATGCTATATGCTGTGTGTAGGCAGTGACGTAGTGACCTCCCATAGACTCACCCGTTATATGCCACGGCCGCCCAGCAAGTTCTGGAAAGACATCATGTGAGAATGTCGACAAGAATGAGTACACATCCCGAGCTCCCTGTTTGAGGGTCACGGCAATCTGATCCCGATCTGTGATCTGTGAGAAGCCAACGCCCACTGGCTGGCTGAACAGGATTAGTCAATTGGATGGTCCAATTTTACCTGCCGAGACACGAGAGAGCTTACTCGATATAGACGACGTTTGCTTGATCGATCCAAGAGTATTCGAGACGCTTAGTCGAGTTTCCGTCACGGTTCACAGAGCAAGGACCGCTGCCCATAAAAAGGCCCATCTCTCCTGCTGCACCCGGGCCACTGATTATGGAAAAACACGTCGGTCAGTATCAACTTGAAGTTGTTAGAAGCTTACTCAGTATTGACTCACCCGCTCATCCATAGCAACAATGGGTCTGTTTTGGGGTTGCGTCGACTCTCAAAGTACCCTATCGATATGAGTCTTGAGCCAATCATCTTCAGAACTGTGTATACACACAGAAAAACATCGACTTTTCAGACGTGACGTTCACCGTTCCTGTCCATTGCCGCGATCCAGCGTCACAGAGGTCAGGAGACTGTTCCCGAATCTCAAAGTTCAAGCTCGGGGGTTCATCAACCCCAGTCAGCGGCTTTTGCTCTTGAGCTTTAACGAATAGCGTTTCGCCAGCTAAAAATGCTGAAACGGCTATCCGAAGCAGCCGCATGATGACCTTTGGGTCGCGTTGAGGCGCGGTATCCCTGGTCCAGTCAGAATAAGGAGGATGCCAAAAACCTGTTCCTGAATTACTAATTACGGACCCCAGGATTGGGGCGAAGCAAACACGCCACGTCCTTCCTCGGTTAGAACGAAAGCCGGTGTGGGGCGTGAGAGACAGGGACCAGCAAACCCGTGGTCAGCGTAAGATCTTGCTCCAAACCCTTTGAGCGGACCAGGTAGAGAGATCCTTTTTATGCTTATCTTTTGCTTTATTATCTCGTCAAGTGATAAGAACTAATCTTAGAAATACTCTCGATAGGGTGACTTTGCGTGGAGAGGAACGAGATTGCTGCTTATGAAGTTTTACGCTCATACCTTACCTCATACGGAGGTTATGGAACCGCGACCAAATCGATCCTTTTTCTCTGCAATTGCCAGCTTAATGTCACATCAATGTACACAAACAGCGAGACAAAGAGCTGGCTAACTCTACGTATACTCCCAAATTTAGTAAGTGGTCTATGAAGTAGACCCCTTCTCATGTCATCCTGGCGTTGACGAAAGTTGAGATTACCCTATACCGTCATAGAGACTACATCGGGTACGACCTTGGAAACCATCTCCCGGACTCGGGAGCGTACGAAAGGTCCGAGAATAGATAGGAGGGAATAGTTAGCCCGACTACCTACCTGTTGTTGCGATTCCCGGCCGATTGCGCCGGGTCGAAGAGTTCGGCGCTCGGCCTCCGGCCTCGGAGTGGGGCCGAAATGTAATTCGGCCGAAAGAACGGAAAACCCCAGCCGCCGGTTGGTAATACGTTTGATACCTTCGCAAAGGTAACATCCTTCCACCAATCCATATCCTCATTAGTTATAATTTATCCGACAGAGCCAAGTTTAGCAAGGCCGACAGCCCTGCCAGCCCAACGGGCTTTGCCAAGCCTAACTTGGTTCTCGGCTCGTCTTACGGCTGGGCCATGCGCTACGCAGCTGTGCTGATGTTGTTTTTACCCTTCTCGGTTAAGGGTGGTTCCTTGTCAGACGTCACCTTCGACTCTCTCGTAAGCGCAACTCAGGCGTAAGCGCGGGGACAGACGGTTGAGTGAATTTAAACCCGAAAGTTCCCTGTTGTTGAGATGTCAAGACATTTCTAAACCATCAAGAATATCATAATGGCGGACGGCAAGCAAAAGCCGATCATCTTTCTCGTCCACGGCGCGTGGCATCGTCCCCTGCATTACCGCCCTCTCATCCATGCCCTTCAAGCCAAGGGCTTCACTGTTCTTGCTCCTCCCCTAGCAAGCTCTGGATATGACGATTCAGTCGACGGCAAGACGTATCATGACGACGTAAAGAGAGTTCATGATGTGCTTCTGCCATTCCTGGATGAAGGAAGGATCGCTATCGGTATCGGCCATAGCTATGGTGGTGTGCCTCTCACCGTAGCCATCCAAGGCCACACCATTGCTGAGAGGGCAGCAAAGGGTCTCAAGGGAGGAGTTGCTTCAGCCATCTACATTTCAGCGACGCCGGTTATCGCCAAGGGCATTTCCATGTACGAGTCCGTGGGAAACAAGTATACTACGGACTGGCTTCACGAGGTTTCTGTATGCATTCCACTTCCCGCTGCCCAACCTGAGCATCTACTGACAAGCCATTCCAGGAAAAACGACTTCCTCTTATTCCAGACATGGCATCGGATGCATTCTACTTTGACGTTGAAAAGTCAATCAGGGACGAAGCAATGGCGCATGTTTGCCATCAGAGTCGTGGTCCCTTTGAGGTTCCCGTTGTCTGCACGCCAAAAGACCTTGATATTCCTAAGACCTATGTCGTGTGCCTAAATGATAAGATCTTCTTGAAGGATATTCAGGCTTACGTGGCGGATAACTGGGGAGCTAAGCCTCTTGAGATCGAATCGGGACACAGCCCGTGGTTGATCGATTCTCACAGAGAGTGGCTTGTTAATCTCGTGGGAGAAGAGGCAGCAAAGGCATAAGGATTAATGCTTTATAACGCATAAGCTGGGATTTTCTCATTGAAGTATATCCTGTCTATGGAAGTATTGTTGAAAGGCTGGAGCAAGAAAGAACCATAAGTCAGCTATCCACGTTCGCATCACCAGCACCCCATATGCCAGCAAAAGATTCCTTTATACGAACTCATTACGACCATGCCGACCCAATGTACAATTTCCCACTAGTATTTGGCCCTGGCAACCTATGCTCATTCTAGAGAGCCGACGACTGGCACTCCAAACAGACACGCAGGAATAGCTTGGTCGTTGTCATTATCCGAAGTCAAGAAGCCGTCGAAATCGACGTCGCTAAATGTCTTTCCTGCATTTTGACAATCAATAGCATTGTTTGCCACCGTGTCAAAGTTCAAACCGGTGCTTGCAATGGCCCCAGCCGCATCACGAGGATGCTCGCCAGTTGCAAGAGTGACTGGTATCGTGCCGTCACGGTACTTGAACTGCATGCACTTGTCTCGCACACGAGTGGATGGTTCCGAGATACATTGGCCAAACTCATCAGGGTCGGAGAGGAGAAGGTTCATGCTAATCTTTGTCCACAGCTGGGCGAGCGCAAAAATCTTGAGGTTGCGTGAGATGGCCTCCTCATAGTCTTCCTGGGATGTTGGTGTGCTGAGACCAGCACCATCCTTCAGCATATCGCCAATGGTGTTGTCTGAATGGGTGTTGAGGAAAATATCATCGTTCTGCTCCTTCATGTTCTCTTGCACCCAAGCGGGGACAGAACCCAAAAGATCCTTGAGGATCTGGGGCTGGTTGTCGATGTTCTCGTCTTGATCGGCTTGTTCGTTGCGCGCGTTCTTGAGCAGCTTGCCAGCCAGCTTCTTGAATCGTGGGACAATGGTACGGAACGCGGCTAGCTCAGGACCGATAGGGGCCGGGACAAAGATGAGGGATAGCTCTGCAAGCTTGAACAAGACCTCCTTGGGGATGGGCAGAGGCTCAGCTGTTGACTTGGTGACGAGTTCATCAATAAAGTTGGAGTTGAGGATGCTATCAACAGCTGGCTGCACAGCGTTGTTGATGTTGCGAAGGTGCGTGTAGAGGTTGACCCACGCTTGGCCGATGAAACCGAGCTGAGGATTGTGAAAGGCACCACAGACAGTGCCACCGAAGTCGTTTGCTTCTCCCACAAAGATGAAGTTTGTGGGAATCGTGCACTTGTCTGGATTGTTCAGGTCGGAGCACTGGAAGTCGAGTCTTGGGTTGTCGTCCTGGAGGAAGAGTCTGGGGTACTCGGCTGGCAACACACATTAGCTTAGGCTTTAAGTAGATAGTCAGAGAGTGTTTCGACTTACGGACCTGGCCAAAGCCAAGAGTGCCAGATATCGTGGCATCGATAGCGTTTGTCCTCCAGTTCTCTGGGGTGAGGTCTCCTGGCTCGCAGCCGGTGTTTAGAGTTGGCCTTTCATCTTCTTGACGAGGCTTCAGAGGCGTTGCTAGTGCCAGTGGCAGGAGAAGTGCTGCTATTACTGAATTCATCATGACAAAGGTATGCAGATGTTTGGAAAGAACTGATGCTGGCGTCCCTCATCAAGAGGTTTTGAAGTTGGGCTCATTTAGTTACAAATACATCCTCACAACGACGAAGTAATATCACGGCGGAAGAGCGGCCGAAAACGCCAAGACTTTATGCATAACATTCTCAATAAACGTCACAGCCACACGGCGGAGATATACCCGAGGCGCTTCAATGTAGTATCGCGCTTATTAGATCACGTCTGACCTGGAGGCTAGCTTAGTGCTGATGGAGCTGAACTGTTTAGCTGTCTCATCAACTGCCGCGACCCCTGTCAAAAGGCATCAATCAGATTGTTTGTTTAGCGAGTTAGTGCAGGCTGTTGGATCCTTAAGGATGACCAAGCCATTTGTGGCATTTCCTGCGAATGTCGGGGCGGCCGCCATGCTTACTGCGTGGCTGTTGACAAGTGCCGGATGTTGCATTAACCGATTACAATGATTCCAAACTTAGCGATTGAGCATGTAGCTTATTTTTATCAAAAGTCCCTCGTGACTGTAAGCGCAGTTGACGCCCCCCAACAGGCGCGAGATAAAGAGAGAAGAGTGTCACCCCCATAAGCACTCTGTCGCTTGTGCCATTTGTTACCCATCAAGACATTCTCATCTGCCGCAATGGATCTCAACGTTGAATCTGCTTATGAGCCTTATTCTCACCAAGGACGCTTCCATGAAGAGGGGCATGGTTCTGGTGACAAGTTGTTTGCCGCCATTTCAGATCAACAGATGCTTCTTAAGCGAAAGAAGGCTGAGCAGGGAACGCAACGAACTATCGAGGGTCTTCGACTTGTGATGAGAGTTCTCGAACTGCTTCTGGACCTGAGTACATTAGCATTGATGCTCCATGCTGCCATCATTTGGTGGACGACGCGCAATAAGATTGTCGACAATGGGTCTGGTTGGAGGGTCATACAATGGCCTCATACGGATATGAGGCCGACATGGACTATGATGGGTGTCGCGGTCGGCACGACTTTGGCCCACGTGATTTCTCTTATCACGCAGTGCAGGAAGGTATGTTTGGGACCATGCGAGACTTACTGACGTCGCTAATATTGTGTCTAGTTCCGCTCCATGCGTGAAGGCGCATGGCGTACGAGAGCCGTCTATGCCAGATCAACATTCATCACGGCTGCCTGGTCTGCGGCCCTCGCCTATTTCAAGATGTCCAACGAGAATGCCAAAAGGACGCGCCATTGGGACCTTTGGTCTTGGACTTGCAACGTCCGAAATGAACAGGGCGGCGAGATTCCCTGGAACTCACTCTGCACTGAACAGGTATGCATGGACCCTGCCATATATGGGTATACCTGGCTAATTCTAAATGTTCACTCTAGAACTATTGCTTTATTGCTTGTCTCGTGGCTGTGCCGATGGAAGTTATTGGACTCATCATCTTTATCCTTTCTCACCAGAGTTCTAAACGCCGGGGCAAGTACGGTGTGCTTAAGGGTTAAGCCCACGATTCAAGAATCTTTTCCCTGGTTGAGGTTAAACGGCATTATGATTGATAGAGAATGACGGTAAATGCATCTATGTGTGGCCATTCAGGTAGCTTAGGGCATAACTACGTGATATGGGCTTACATCGACGACACTACAAGGTCGCTTCGGTAGCTTTGGAGAACAACACGATAACGAGGGGGTTCACAGCGGGGAGTTTGCAGCGTCTTGAATGACATTTAAAATAGGAAAATTCATTGCGTCTAGCGACTAGAAAGAATATAAACGTGTTTGACACTACGAGTCCAAGATCGGACCATAGGCAGCGATACCGCGGCTCTCCAGTTGATACACCACCTTGGCTGTTGTGCTCCTGTTGGAGATGATGCACACACACTCTGCTCCACTCTCCTTGTAAACTTGATACGCAAGCTTGGTCATGTCCGGTCGTCCCCTTTCATCAGTATTCCAGATAAGAGCATCCGGGTCGCAAGCCAGAATCGTATCGAGAATCCCTTGTCCGTATGTTGCGAGCGGGTTCTTCGTTGACCAGACCACACGGCAAGGCACGCGACGTTCCATAATGACTGGTAAACAAGGGCCGATTCCAGAGCCAGTGGCAACAAGAACCACCTTCTTGAACAGGGGCGCGACTGCGAGGACACCAGAAGCTGGGGTGCCGCGAGTCCAGATTGATGTGGGAGGGTTCTCGATGATGCGTTTTGTCCAGTCACCGGCCTTTGACACAACGATGGAGAAGCCCTTTCCAGAAGGCTCGGGGATAGCAGCGAACGCATGCCATTCAATCATGGGTCTATCGGTGATGCGTACACCTCGTGAAGTGCAGGGTCCAGGTGTGCAAAAGTCGAAATGGAGACGAACAGCGTGTTTCGACAAGGGCTCAGGGACAACCTTGACGCGACGGAGCCTTACCCACGGCAATGCGATACTAAGAGTTGCCAACCCTACCAGGTAGATTGTAGGGGACTTGGCGAGAGCTGGTCCCACGGGTCCTTGTGTGGTTGCGACTGTCGATGCAACAACATGAGTCCAAACAAGGGCCACCGTAAACCATCCGACGAAGCGATGTGCCCATTCAAACTGATCGTGCATCTTGACACGCACAGTAGGATACGCCATGGCCAAGATGAAGGAAAGAGTAGCCATGATGACATACGTCAACGCAAGAACGAATGCCTTGATGGGTGGTGGGTTCTCCAAGGCAACATAATCGCGACTAGAAGTGACAGTGAACATGACCCACCACGCCGTCGCAGAGACGGCACAGCCTGAGTGAACACCGCCATTGTGATAGACACGCGCGAAATGTCGTCTGATGCTCAAAGGCAAGGAAGTGGGTACTCGAGAGCACATAAAGAAGATGGCGTTGACGACGTAGTCTTGACGAACAAGGACAGCGATGAGAAGGTTGGCAGCCACGGCAGTAGCCAAGTGAGAGGCTTGTGGCGAGAAGTTGGTGTTACGACTCTCATACAAAAGAAAAATGAGGACAACGAGGTTCGCGATAAAGATGAAGCCGAAAAGCTTGCGATAAGCTGAAAGAGCACGATGACGTACCCAGCGCCATCCATGGAAGCCATTCTTAGCGGGCAACTGGTCTTCTTCGGACTCGACTTCGGTGACGTCGATGATGACATCTTTTCCGTTCTTCTCCAAGTCACGGGAAGACCCAAAGTGGTCGGCTTCCACGAGAGTTCCGTCGCTTGAGCTTGAGCTTGAAGTGCGTGGTGGTGATGGCCACATTGTCTGTGGACGGGGCTTCTTGACTGGGAGTTCAGGAAGTTCCTTTCCGCTCTCTGCGGCGACTTTGTACAAAGCTCTCTTATCGACCTTGCCATTTGGAGTGAGCTCCAGAGTTGGCAAGTGCTTCCACACGGTTGGAACGGCATAGAATGGCTGGCTGATGCTCACAGCCGTCTTCAGTTCGCCCTCATCGATCGGTGCGTGGGCAGAGTAGAAACCCCAGAGCTTGTCTTCAATCTTGAGGGCACAACCCTTGATCACAGAAGGCGTTGTTTCGATGGCGCGAGAGACGCCGTCAAGCTCGACTCGGAAGCCTTGGATTTTGACCTGGTCGTCTTTTCGGCCGAGGGGTAGGAGACTGCCGTCTTCAAGCCACTGGGCGAGATCACCAGTGTTGAACATCATGCGACTGTGTATTGTTAGTGAGGTTCAATTGTATTGGAGAAACTCATGCTTACCCGTCCTGTGTGAACTTGTCCGGCTTGTACCGAGTCTTGGTGAGGTCCGGCATACCAAGGTATCCTCGAGAGACTCCATCACCGCCAGCCCACATAATGCCAGGCTCCCCAATCTTGACGGGGTTCTCATCATCATCCAAGATGTAGACGTTTGTATTCGGATTGGGCTTGCCGATCGACAGTGTCCTGCCTGGTCTGTGCAGATGGGCAGTGTTGAGGATGCTAATCTCTGTAGGACCACAGACGTTCCAGAACTTGACATATGGCGCCCACTTATCAGCCAGAGCCAATGGACAAGGCTCTCCTCCGACGGCGATTGTCTTGACGTTTGGGAAATCTTCGACTCGAGGCATGTACTTGAGGACAACGGAGGGGGTAGCAATGACTGTGTCGACTCGTCGTAGGCAATCGGTCCATGGCTCGAGGCCACTACCTCGGATGTGGAGTGTGCCACCGTTCATCATGGTACCTAGGATCTCCCATGCACCTATTTGTTGTTAGCTTGCATCTTTTATATCAGCTGGGCTACTTACACATGTCGAAGGCGACGTTGAGTTGCTGTGCCACATGACTACCGACGCCGATACCCAGACGAGAAGGCTCGGCAAGAAGTGTGTTGGTAACGCCACCATGACGAACATCAACACCCTTGGGACGTCCAGTGGTTCCTGACGTGTAAATGACATAAGCTCCATGGTCAGGGCCAACATCGACCATGGGGTGTGCCGAGTTGCCTTGTAGCCAAAGTCTCGAGTTTTGGTCGAGATCAATGACATCGACCAAACCCTGGCGCTGACGAGGGATACTACGTATCACCTTTTCGCGGAACTTGGGAAGACAGATAACCACGGGGGCGTTTGAGTCCACAATGTCGAAGCCGAGTGTGTCATCAGTCACAATGCCGCCGTCCAAAGGAATGTACTGTCCACCGGCCTTGAGGACGGCAAGGATAAAGACAACCATCTCAATGCATCGAGAGTACACGAGAACAACGCGATCACCAACCTTCAGACCATAGGTATCTCGTAGTACGTTGGCCAGCATGTTGGCCCGACGGTTGAGCTCGCGGTATGTGATGGTGGAGCCATCGTAGTGTCGAATGGCAGTAACCTCGGGATGCGCCAGCGCAGCGGCCTCAAAGGCATGATGAACAACGTTGTAGGGAATGGATTGACTAGGTCCTTTGCTGAATTTATTAAAGAGCACTCGATCCGCCAGGGAGAGGCTATCAAGAGAATGAAAAGAAGAAGAAGCAGACATGGTGGGCGGTTGAGCGTGAGTTTCCACAACACGCCACGGAAAAATAGCAGCAGTTGACACATGTTTAAGTAATTCTTCACAAGTCAATTAAGACTCTTACAGAATGTGTTAAGTGACAACGCCGAGGTTTGTTTATTTTTTTCGCCTCTCTTCTGTCACTGCTGACGACTCCCAAAACCCTTGGTCATAGCTGTAACAGTTAACCCTCTCAACTCCCTGACCAACAACCCCTGAGCCCCAGCAGTCTATAGTCTCATCGGTAATCTCTTGTCTTTAAAAGTCCGGGGCGGAAATATCTCCAAGGAGGAATTCCTTCCGCTTGGGTCTGTCGTATAACCGGGTCCATGACCCACGTCAAGTTCCAAGCTAGAACGTTCGGAGCAATGACACCGAAACGGAGATCGGAGAAGAATATCTAATCTAGAAAGTAGCAGATTAACCGAAACAGGGAACCAACCCCCTTCGGAGTCGTCCGAGTGGATATTGCTTTGAAACGTTATTGCTTGTGCCTTGTCGATATTCTCAAACTTTAAGTGGTGGGGGACTTGGTTTCAATTCAGGGATCTCGCATCTTGGATGTGGATTTTACTTGGCATCTCTTGGAAAATCAGGCGAGCTGAAAGGAGGAAATATGATCGTGCACGGGGGCGGCGTTTTTCGAAACGGGAGTTACAAACGATGTTTTGAAGCAGACGTTGCATCAAACGTCAAACGAGCTGTAACAGTCCTGGTTATTTCCTCGTTTAGTAATTGCTTACAAGACTCAAACATCGCTACTGGAGACTCTAATAATAAATGACAGTTTCTGAGGTTATCTGCAGTTTAAATCTGGTTCACAAGCCCATTGTCTCCTACCAATTCCTGCATCTCGATCCCTCAAATCACCCAACACATACTTCTGCCACGCAAGACACAATGGACAACCTTCAAGATCTTATTCTCAATGTCGACGAGGACAAGAATATCGCGGTGATCCAGTTCAACCGACCAGCGAAACGGAATGCCTTTTCTCAAAACACCATCAACGAACTAGTGGCAGTTCTCGCCCACCTTGACCACCTCGATACAGTTCGTGCAGTTGTCATCACTGGTCAGCCAGACGGTCACTTCTGTGGTATGTTCTCTTTTTAACCCCAGGAAACGATGGCATAAATAATGGCTAATGTTTCTTGGTTCAGCTGGCATGGATCTCAACGAGCTTGTCCAAATATCTACAGCCAAAGGCCACCAAAGGGCCTTTCTCAAGGATCTGACAGATGCTTTTGCAAGTTTCTCAAAACCTATTATTGCTGCCGTTGTGGGGTTTGCAGTAAGTACACTCTCCAATGCCAGACTTCCTCACATCTAATATGTCTATTTAGCTTGGTGGAGGGTTCGAAATTGCACTGGCTGTGAGTAGAGATCCATTATCGATCCGAAGTATCCCTAGCTTATGGTTCTTACTAGTGCGATATGATTTATGCGGCTGAAAATGCCATGTTTGGTCTTCCAGAAGTCAAGATCGGCACCATCCCTGGTGCTGGTGGCACACAACGGCTAGCCCGCGCACTGGGAAAGCACAAGGTCAGTGATCGACGTCCATGTCACTTGGTCCGTTCACATGAAAGATGAATGCAGATCAGCTAACTATCTCAGGCTATGGAATTTATTCTGACTGGTGAACCTGCGAGCGGTGCAGAATTCGAACGTCTTGGTGTTGTCACCAAAGTATTTCCCTCAGCAGAGGTTCTGCCCGCGGCTATCAAGCTTGCAGAGAAACTCTCCAATCTTTCTGGTCCCGTTGTGCGGACCGCGAAGCAGGCCGTCCTTACTAGTAAGTAGCATTCACCTTGTAGCTGGTGCAGGACAATAAAAGGACATGGCTAACTACTTCCATAGCTGAAAGTACCACGCTTGAGGCTGGGATGGTGCACGAGAAGGCACTGTACTACTCTACATTCAGCCTCGATGACTTTCAGGAGGGGATAAATTCATTCCTGGAAAAGAGGAAGCCTACTTTTAGGCATTCCTAGATCTAGATTAATGGAAAGATTTTGGCTTCTATGATAACCGTATAACCGTTGACATTCCTGCACATGCAGGCTCGATGCCGTCATCGACGTAACGCGCATGAAATCAATCCCCGACTCACATCGACTGCAAAGAAACATGACCACATCCAATGTCTTCTTCGCTGTCGCCTTTTCTCTCTCTCTTTTTCATGCTGAAGTCTGCGTCCTCCCAACGGCCTTGGAAAGCGATACCAGGATGATAGATCGTGAGGCACAAACAGGCGACCAGAATCATTGTGCCTTCGAGGAGCAAGAATGCTGTCTCGCTCTTGGCAATTTTACTGTCGAATCCCTGGCTTAGCTCTGCTACCCGAAACGCTGTTCGTATCAATACTGCCAAAGTTGAGATGCCGAGGGCTGCTTGCTGTTAATAAATCTCGCTGTATTTGTTGTTCGGACTCAGCACGTACCAAGGCAGAACATCTTGAACTTGGTTGAGAGCTGCAGCATCTTGAAATCGCCACTCCATTCACCCTTGGCTCGGTGTACAACCACACCAAACTCGAGACAGAGTGCCGCATATATGACAATGCCGATAAGATGGATCGAAAGCCCGGCTTGGAGAATCTTGAGTCCCAGGTCCCACATGCTTGCATCATCTCCACCGACAAGGGCGCCTCCCGCAGATTGAAGCAAGAGAGCAAAGAAGTCGAGTAACATGAAAACAGTCGTGTAGACCATTGGCCGGAATCGCGCGAGGTGGGCTCCGTACACGGTGATGATGCGGGCTAGGCATAGGTAAAGAGCGGCGCTGAGGAACGCGGGACCTATCGTGAGGGTAACGATGTACCTAGTGCAAGGAAGTTAATTGCCAGGTACTGTTGACATTCCGGAAGGGCAGGCATACATGAGAAAGAGGTCCTTTCCATAGTGCAGGCCAACTCGTGACGCGTAGCCCAAGATTTCCAGCACGAGGGCACAGAACATGCCAAAGAGGAAGCCCCAAGTCTTGTAGCGTATACCGAAGTATATTTGGACGGGAGTCAGGATAGAAAAGGCGATTAAGAAGAATAAGTTGCCGCCCAACACATATTCGTGACGCATGGTGGAATGTTGGAACTGGGTGAGTCAGATCGCGCAGTTGGGCAAAAGAGTTAAAGAGAACAAGTTTAGTGAAAGAGAGTAGGAATTAACAACGAGCCGGTCTCCAAAAAGGGTCCATTGTATCCTTTTAAACCATCTGACCCAGTTGTCCTTGTCGCTATCAAAAGACGCTGTTTCGCCTCGAGGCAACCCGATCGCTTTTAAGGGCTGATGAAGTCATTAGACGACAATCTTGCTGATGCTTTGCAAGGCGGTTCGCCCATTTTCGCGATTAATCCGATCGGGTTCTGAAATGATGTGCGCCCAACTACCGAACATGCTTGGCAGGTCTAACTTGAAAGGGATCTCCATTCGAAGCCAAGATTCATGCGTGGCGGTGCATCTCTTGGAAAATAAGCAATATTTATAAACTGACATTCTCTCAATCATTGTCGACTCTGGCTCGAATCAATTTCCTTTCTCGGCCTCCATGATTATCGGGACAGGGATCATGGAGGTGGATTAAGTGGGCTGAAGCTCGAATGGATTTCCTTTTAAGGATGTGCGTGTAACTGTGTTGTGGTGAGGCTTAGCGACAGGATCCGATCGGACTCTTGATAAAATAATAGAAGAATAGATTCTCTTGTATTTTTATTGTCTGTTTTTAAGCTTACTCGTCAAATACTAACTTCCCTTCCATCGGACATCATGGCGGGGGAATTCAAGTTCCGACATGGCATAGCAGCCACTCAAATCCCCATCTTCTCCGTCTTCTTATTCTTTGGTACACTCTTTTACTTCCAAAAGAAGAATGGTTGGTTTAGTATTGCCTTGTTTTCCAGTATTCGTCTTACTGGAGCAAGCTGCATGCTTGCTACACTTACCAATGGCTCTTACGGGGTATGGGCTGCTGTATATGTGTGCGAGTCGCTTGGTTTGGTCCTCTTGACTTTCCTGCTGCTCAATATGCTACAAAGAGCGTAAGTTCACCCCTCCCCTACAGTAATTGAAATAGCTAACGCTTATCTCTTTAGGAATACCTTCGCCCAGGTCCTCACGCCGTGGCACTTCCGCGTCCCTGAGCTCATCTGCTGGGCAGGCATGGGCCTCTCGATAGCCTATTACGCCACGGCAAGCCAACGAGACGATGCAACTAAACCTGGGGGTCTCGCCCAGGCCAGTATGGGACTCTTCGTGGCCTTATATGCCTGGGCACTTTTACTCGCCTTTTGGCTGGTCCAAAAGTGGTCGTCAATCCCCGAAGACGAACGTCGGGGGATGTGGAGTTTTGGGGCTTGTGCTCCTTTCATGATTGTTCGGACTACTTACAGTGTGACTTTCACAGCAACAGGGGATGAAAAGTTTAGTGCTGTGGTTGGGATCCCTTATATGTACCTTTTCATGTCGCTATTGATGGAGACAGCCATCCTTGGTATTGTGACGTGGGCTATTTACACGATGCCTCGGTTGGTTACAAAGGCGCCTAAAGAGTCTGTGGAAGGTGGCTCATATAGAATGATGGACATGCGTGACGAGAGATGAGGGCAGATTTAGCAAGTATATCTTGTTCATTTACTATGTCATTTACATCAGATCAATTTCGTATACAAACGTGCCGATCCCTCGGTTCTAATCACTCACTCCGCAACAAGCTTAATGCAACCTTACGGAACTCGGGCCCGAACTGCAATATGTCCTTCCAAGACTCTGGGATAGCTCCTTCTCCATCCCTAGCACCAAGGAGTCCGCTGGCAATGGCTCCATTAGTATCGGTATCCTTGCCGATGCGAACAACATCCACCAAGTTGTCTTCCAGGCTTCGCTTGTCAAGAACAGCCGCAACGGCAACGCTCAGAGATGCGAGCACATAACCACTGCAGCCTCCGCGTAGTTTAGGTGATGGGCCTTTCTCAGCCATGGCGGCCAGGTCAAGGGTCTTGGCCAGTTCAATGGATTGATAGACCTGACCGGATGTTGAACCTTCCAGCCTCTTGGCGACTTCCTGGCCGGCGGTGACGGCATCAACCGCGCTCTCCCCGTCGACCAGCTTGGATATCATGGTGTTGTAAGCCGCGCACGCGGTAGTACATCTCTTGTCGTCGTGAGTAATTTTGCTGATTCGCTCGCTCTCGATGATCAACATCTGAGGGTCCGTCTGGAATAAGCCAGTCGGTACGCATCGCATCAAACTTCCATTCCCGGCACGTCCTTCACCAGCTCCAGCGCGATCGGGGTTTCTCGTGTGTTCATATTTCTCCAAGCCATCAGAAGTAGCTCCTCCAATGTCTTTTGGGTAGCTCCCCAGCTTCCGACCAGGCCAGTCACCATTCAGCCACTTGAGGAAATTCTCTCCCGCGAGACGAGCCACATCGTCACCAGGCTTTGCGTCCGCGTAGGCGAGTAGTACTCCGCGGGTCATGTCGGTATCATCGGTGGCTGCACCAGCCGGCCAACCAAAGTGTCCTCCGGCAACCATTTCTCGGAGGCCGCGAGGATACTTCCGGGCGATTTGAGCGTGGGACATGAATTCGAGGGGAGCGCCCAGCGAGTCGCCGCAATGGACGCCCAGTAGACCGCCGATGACCCGGGACTCGCGGGGAGTGAGTTCTGCGTCTTGAGAAGAAGCCATGTTTGAGATGGTGTGAGATGACGATGTAAGAAATGAATGATTCGAGTGAGACAGTTGAAAGACGCATCTGCTTACTCTCATCCATCGCTTGGTGCACGTGATCATTGCTGCCTAAATTGGAGGCGGAGTAAACAGCCACCATCCGATAGCAGTCAAACACATGTAATAGGGTAGAGATTTTACTCCGTTTCAAGAGCATATTCTAATATATTAGCATGTCTATTCATATTGGTCAGTGTGCTGAGTGGTGGTGTTGTCGTCAGCCCAAGGTTTCACATCAACGGTCTTGGCGTGAGGAGAATTGCCACCAAAGCGACGATCAACCTCAAAATAGCGTCAAGATAGACTGTTGTTCAACTCTAAAAAGCATATTGGAGCAGATAACTAAGCTGACGTGAGATGGATAGTGTAATCAATACTCTAGTTGCTGTCTGTTATCTTATAGATGGTGATACCCCGCGATGGTGGTCAAACACTCCTCCTCTCACTTACACCTCCTTTTGTATACGACTCAAGACCTACTGCACGCATCATCACCACCATGGCTTCCAGTCAGAACTCTGCAGATCTCAGAAAGGCCATCGAGGAGACCACGCGAGGCTTCATCGCAGCGTACAAGGACGGCGCAGAAGAGAATAAGCCCGCTATCATCAACCGCAACGTCGCTGACGGATGCACCCGTCACCTGCTTCCAGCCTCTCTGCTCAAAGCCCTAGGCGCTCCACCAGACTTTGTCATTGACAATGCCGAATACGAAAGACTTTTTGCCCAAGATCTCGAAGTTGGCGGTGTTCAGCGAAGCGACATTTCGAACCTGACCATCGACGTTGAAACCCGGAAGGCCGCAGCAACGACCGTCACGGACATGGTGTGCAAGGACGGAGAGACGATTGTTATGGAGCACTCTTGGTTCTTGAGCTTTAATGAGGATGGATCAAAGGTTACCAAGGTTGTCGAGTTTTGTGATGCGGAGTCGGTTCATCGGCTTATGGCCAAGAGTAAACCCAAGGCCGACGAGAAGAGCTCGTGAGCGTGACCGGATGGCTCGGAAGAAGTTACATTACTTGAAGAGATTACCATTCTTTGTTTTCTTCACCGCCAGATGTTTGACCTACGTGTTTAGAGAGATTCAGCCTGCACTGTGAAGGCTTTGTTCTTTCAAACTGCCTGTATGCTACCATGGCCCCGTATCTTGTTTGGCAGGCGAACCTCAATGCCAAGATCCACCTACGTCTCATTGAAAAACTATTTACTTCGTATAAGATATAAATTTGGTCGCGATCGTCGGGTTGTGGGGAGAAAAGGCCATGCCGATCAAGGAGGTGTTTTGACTAAAAACTTTGCGCTCTCTTGAAACATGGCAGACTCGTCATCACCCCACCCCTTTCAATCTCCCACAAACACAACTCTCCAGTTCATCTCGTCGTTCAGATGCGTCAGCAATTATTTTCATACTCCTTCAGATCGAAATATGTGGAACACAATATCAATCGTTGCGGGGCATACAGCTGTCATTCTTACCTGCTGTCTCCATTGCAAACACCATAAATAATAATATTAAAATGAAGGGAGCGAACATATGAAATCATACACCTCCTATCTCTTCAATGCACATGTATAATATTTTTGCAGGTTAAATAAAAGAGTGACGAGAGGCTACAGGGTAGCTACTTATGAAAGGATCTCAACCTTGAGTTTGTTGTTGTTTGCGTGCGAGACTACTCAAAGTGCCTAACCTAGAACGGAAGTCAAGATAAACACACAAAGCATAACCTTAATCCCATGCTTAACTTACTATTTATTCTTAAACTTAAACCAACTACCAACATCATCTTCAGAATCACAATAAGTGTTGTTTGCCTAACACAACGCGCGTCACGTCAAACAATAGGGTAAGTTGTGATGTTGTGACAGCGGTGCATCCTTCTGGGCCCTAATTCAGGTCAGACAGCCCATGGACCAACAGTTCCTCCAACCACGTCAGCCAGAGAATGATCCTACGCTTGATGTCTCCCACTTGCCGGCGTTATTGCCGTTGGTTGCACTTGATTGGCGGCCATTGCCATGTCAATACTACATGGAATTTTCCGCGCGCGCTTCTAATTACTACATGTAGATAAGCCTATAAAACGTTGACGGTGACACGGTGACAGTCAAAGTTGGCCGACGTCGATCTTAACGTCGAGTCAGGATACTATTATTCCTCGTGGGTCTGAACCCGATTCCCCGTCAGGGCCGTACTACGTAGTAAGTGAGCTCATTTGTCTCCTACAGTGGGGAGTTTTGAACCATGGGCCCACCTCCTGGAGATGCATTGGGCTGTCATGACGTGTGTGTGTGTGTGATTGAGATGCTTCAATCTGATAGAGATAGAGGCTAGGTTAATGGGGGTTTCTTGGCTTGATCGCAAGCGAAGGCTTAAACTTGAACCATTATCCTGCTTGGCAGCGGGTTCAAGAGCTTGGCTTTCCAGATCCCGCAGATTTGGAAGAAATGGAGAGATTCTCCGGAAATAATCACTAACGCGATCCATCCCACAAAACTGTCACCGTCGACCCTTGATAGGGGCACGTTTCAGCGCGGGAAAATTCGTCCTGACTGTCGTGTTAGCCGCCCTCGCTTGGCAGGGATCAAAAGGGGAAACCTTGGCGTTGATAGGTGGCATTTCCGATGAGCTGAAACAAGCTTCACGGCATGTATCAATTAGGAATTTTACCGTTTCAAACAGTGGGGACGTTTCAGGCACCATTTTTGTTCCATGGCATGGGCTAGGCGAAGTGTTGTTTACGCGAGGAGGAGCCTCTTGATGTAACCTCTCAAGGTGAAGTTATGTCCGCGAATGACAGCTGAGGAGTGACCTGATCTGTAGAAGGAGATCTCATGTATAAAGGTGCGATGACATCTCGTCCATCTCATTCTTTTTTTCTCCTTGTCTTCACCAGTACTTTCATCCTTCATTCAAACTTCTTCTCTCTTTTTTGACAAGCTGTGCTTGATCATTCTTTCGTTTTACACATTTACAGCACAAAGTTTCAGACCGGTTTGATACCAATCCCTCTCTCTTTTTTAAAAACCATCAAAAACAACACTCTTTCCCACCATCAACATGCAGTACCGAATGATCATGGCGGCCACTCTGGCCCTTGGCAACTTTGCCAACGCCATGCCTGCCCCTCCCCAGATCACCAAGGCCCCCAAGGCTGATCTCTCCAAGCGCCAGCAGCCCGACGCTGCCGGCAGCAGCGTCCTCGATGCCCCCATGACTATCGCCGCCGGCGAGACCTTCGATGGTGGCAACGTCATGTACGACCGTGGTGTTTCCTGCACTGGTCAGGAGGAGGGCGGTGACTCTGACGCCGTCTTCATCCTCGAGGCCGGCGCTTCCCTGTCCAACGTCATCATCGGCCCCAACCAGATTGAGGGTGTCCACTGCAACGGTGGCTGCACCATCACCAACGTCTGGTGGGATGCTGTCTGCGAGGATGCCTTCAGCATCAAGAAGCAGGCTGATGGCGAGACCACCACCATCAACGGTGGTGGTGCCACGGGCGCTGAGGACAAGGTCATCCAGCACAACGGTGGCGGTACCGTCGTCATCAACGACTTCACCGTCTCCGACTTTGGCAAGCTCTACCGCAGCTGCGGTAACTGCGATGATATGCCCGCCCGCCACGTCAAGGTCTCTGGTGGCACTGCCAGCGATGGTAAGGTCCTTGTCGGCATTAACCCCAACATGGGCGACACTGCCAGCATCTCCGGTGTCAGCGTGACCAACGTCAAGGAGCAGTGCGTTGCCTACAAGGGTGTCACTGACGGCAGCGAGCCCGAGAAGGTTGGCAGCTGCGACTCCGACGCTGGTGCTGACTCTGGTTCCGACACTGGCTCTGATGCTCCCGCTACCTCTGCCCCCTCTGACGCCACCCCCACCACTGGCAGCGACGACGAGGAGGAGTCTGCTGCTCCCGTTGAGACTGCCCCCGTCGAGTCTGCTGAGCCCGCTCAGCCTACCGAGTCGTCTACTGGTGACGACGAGTCCAGCGACGACAACAACGACGATGAGTCCAGCGATGACAACAACGACGATGAGTCTAGCGATGACAGCAACAACGACGAGTCTGACGACAACAACGAGGAGACCGACGACAGCAGCAACGACGACGAGGAGGAGTCTTCCGATGACAACGATGAGGAGGTCGAGAACCAGGAGCAGACCGGCGACAACCAGCAGACTGGTGGCTGGAACTGGGGCTCCTGGTTCAACAACAACTAAGCGTTCCACGACTTTGGGCTTTTGAAGCCCCACAAAGGAGTGAACGGGTTGGTATTCACAAGCTTCTACCCGTGGAGGGTGAAGCGACAACGAAGCTTTCTTTCTGTGCTATATATACCTAGACAAAAGTACATAACCACCAAATAATAGGTGCTGGCCATAATTTAATTGTGCCTTTATGAGTGATGTTTTGTGAATGAGAACGCAGTGCTTAGACCAGTGAGTTGTAGGTGGTTGCAGAGTCAGCGCTGTTCCAGTGTGTGAGGATGGGTGGCCTACATAGCCAACACGACCATAGCAGTACAGAGCCTAACGGTACGGAGTAGCAGTGCTCAAACTGGATGTTGAGGGCTAGAACATAAAATAAGGGCAAGGGGAACAGGCATCGCCGGGAAAATGTCGAGTCAAACGCCACATGGGCAGTATTGCTCTGTCAACAACCATGGAAAAAGGGAGATTCAAGCAAGCGAAAAACAGGCTGCCTCGGCACACGCGAGAGGCGCTCGTAGGTAAAAAATATGCATACCTAGTAAGGTTAAAGTAATAACGAGCGCAGATCGCATCTGGACCAAAACAAGCCACAAGGCGTCGTGGCTGGCTGAAAAGCTGAGACCTTTTTCCTCTTTACAACTCACCGGACTGGTCAATTGCCGACTTTGAGGCTTGAGGGCTAGACCGTCGGATGTAAGCACTTCTTAGTCACACGGCGCAGCCAACGTCTTGGCAGCTCTCGCCTCAAGGCCGAGACACTGTAGGGAATGCGATAGTGCTTCTTGGCCTGCGTTTGTGGCCGTTTGTCTGGGCAATTGTTGTTCAGCTCGTCCGCCACTGCAGGTCCAAACTTGGATGGGCGTTCAGCCACTTTGATTCAGAATGGCATTACAAAAACTCGACTTGGCCCCTTGACTCCTTTTTAGGGTTTAAAGCCAGGTTTTGTTTTCTCTTCTGGTTGTCTGTCGAATTGGTTGCGGACTGGTCGACATCACCTCAACCTCTCGATCCCCTCTCGCATCGACCTCTCGATCCTGCTTCTCGACCGAGGGCTCTTGGTGCTTGGGTGATCATGTACCAGCCAAACAACCTCTATGGTCAGCCGCCAGTAAATTATGGCTATCCGCAACCGACACAGTTCCCCGAAAAGCCTGGCATTCCCAACGATCCAGCCCTCCCTCCCGTCTCTGTGTCGACTCAAGAGCAATACCCCCCGCGCACGACACCACCCGACAAGAAGCTCTCGCGTTCACGATGCGGTTTTGTCACCGCCGGCTTCTTCTTCCTCGCCCTGTACGCAACCGTGATGAGTGGTCTCTGGCTCGCGACGGCCATTGTGCAACCACGATGGGGTGACGTGATCTCTGCCAAGAAGGGACGTCTGTCGCCTTCGAATGCGGCGTTGATCTCTCAGCTTCTGAGCAAGACGATCGAGATTTCTTTCGCTACTGTGTTCATCGGATACCTCGGGCAGGTCCTCAGCCGACGCGCCATGGCTTCGAATACAAAGGGGATTACGCTGGCGGACATGACCATGAAGAGGTGGGTAGTCCAGCCTGGCTCGGTCCTCACTCATATCGGGGCCGTCTCGTTGGCTGGATTTACCTTTCTTGGTGTCATGACCTTTGCCGTCCTG
Organism: Fusarium tuaranense; assembly: GCA_013363205.1. Lineage (NCBI taxonomy): Eukaryota > Fungi > Ascomycota > Sordariomycetes > Hypocreales > Nectriaceae > Fusarium > Fusarium tuaranense. Next base: position 32,308 of record JABEEN010000427.1, on the reverse strand, counting down.
ATCGCCACCTTTCTCTACACAACGGCCTCTGAAGCCCTTGTGTCCCCAAAGCTCAAGTACAGTCCCTGGAAAGATGCCAATCTCAAGGCTACTGTGCATACGTGGTACGGTAATCCCGTATATGCAGCCAGGCAGTGCCAGCCCCTTCTCAAGCAGAACCTCGACTCAGACATTGATCTCTGGGACCAGGCCGAGGGGTATTTTGCCTTCTTCAACTGCCTGATCCTCCAGTTCAGCTCACAGTCGTCCCATGATTTGTACTCTTATCTCACCGATTGGAACAACACGGATACTACTGGCCTTGAGTTTGTGGACCGCCCTGCTGGAAGCACCATGATTGACAACAACGTCACCATGCAAGCCTCCTGGGTTGACGCCAAGTACAAGGACGTTCCAGAGCTTTACAAGAAATGGGGAAGAATCGTTGACAACGCTACCATTGCTCTCCCCCACCCTCGAGTCTGGGAAGCGTTTCGGTCGCCGGCGAATGGTATCCTCCAGCCCGAGGATCTCGGGGGACTCGGTGGCATCAACATGAAAGCCAGGGTTTCATCACCTACACTCAATGCACTCTGCGTCAATATGGATGGAAATGAGCTGCAGCCGATAGTCACTGAAACTTGGCCGGGTGACAACAAGAACGCTTCAGAACGAAGGCAGGAGAGAAGAGCCGAGCCCGGTAGTACCGTGGTCGATGAAATCTTTGGATGGGCCGATGAAGGTGGACGAGGCCGTCCGCAATTTGACAAGGTAAATCAACCTGTACCTCCTACTTGAAGCTACGTATGCTGACGTCTTGTCTCGCAGTACCCTGAAACATATGGCATCCTGTTCCCCGAAGCCAGTGGAACAGACGGGACTGCTCAGTACATTTTGATAAAGGCCCCTAATTTTGCAAACTACACTCTCTGCCAGTTACGGACCTGGCTGTCTGCCAACTGCTCGACTCATCTTTCTGTTGGCGGCACGCAACAGCAAGCGTTAGAGGCGCATTGTCTTGATACGGCTGAAAAGGAAGAACGGATTGATGAGAGTATTGGTTTTGGCGTGAGTATTATCCCTGCTTCATCACAGCCCAGCATCAACCTTTGACTCATTATCGATCCGTTGAATGACTAACTAACATCATTTTCAGGTTATGGGAGGCATTCTAGCGGATGCTCTTAAGCTATTCAACGTTGACACCCTGGGTTTATCCAGCAACCCAAACCTTTTGACACGGCTTGCTCTCAAAACACCAGAGCTCCCAACAGACCTTCCTTCAATGGCCGAGGCTTTTTGCGTTTTTACGCTTGCATCACTAAGCAGCTCGGCTTTGGGAACAACCTTTCAACACAAGTGGGACTATGGTGCCTACGACCCTCGGGCGAACAAGGACGCATTCTACGACTACAACAGGGTGGAAGTGTTTCATGCGTCCATCTCGAGCCAACAGTATACATCCGGTCACATTGATGATTGGCAGAAGGCATTTTATGCTGTTCTAGCCTTTGTCTTTGTCACCAACCTCATGTGTCTCCTTTACTTTGTCTTTCATTTTGGGTTAGTCGCGGACTTTACTGAACCAGAGAACCATTTTGCGCTTGCCATCAACAGTCCCCCGACTGAGAAGATGGTGGGAAGTGCCGTTGATGGTCCGCACAGAAGTCATATGGCTGTGCATTGGAGGATCTCGGCTATTTCAAATTCTAGTGGCTACTGCTTTGAGCCTGTGTCTCCTGAGTTGGCTGGGAATACACAGACTTCTGGCGTTTACCAGCGAGTATCGCCACAGGAATGAGATTATGGGTTGTAATTATTCATATATCACTTAATTATTCTCTTTTCTTTATCACATCTTCTTGAACTCCTTCTTGGAACGCTCCATCTCCAAGAACCTGCCAACCATCTAACCTGACTTGACTTGGGGGAGAGTCGGTGAGTTGGCTGCTAAACTCGCCGAGATGTTGCATGGCTATCGCTGCATTGCAAGGGTTATTGAGCATTGACTCTACTATGGAGCATGCCTATGTTGTTGGTCAGATCAGGCTTTTCGGTAGACCAACACTAACACTAGACATGGAGTGGCATGTTTCGCTGTTGTCGGTTGTTGGTTATTAAGTTGAAACATGTCGTGGCGGGGCTCTGCTTCGACCAGTGCCTACATAACAAGTTGCCAGCACACCTGTTTAGTTCATCTCTCCTTCTCTCCATCCTATTCCCTCTTCTCTTCACTCTCGTTAAACTCTACAAAGCAGAACAATATTCCTTCATCATGACTGGACGTGGAAAAGCCGGCACCCCCGCTCCTCCTCGCCTCTCTCCACGCGATCCCACCCTCAAGACCCGGCCAGTGCCCCCCGAACGCCATTTTGGTATTCGATCCATTGGCCCTGGTGCTGCCTCCGATATCCGTAGCATAATCGAACCGTTTGACAAATTGAAGGAGAGAGTCGGTCCCTTCTCGCGCTCCGACGAATGCGGCAGTGCTATGTATCTCCTTAAAAGCATTGACCGAAGGAGTCACAGGCTGGATATAGACGGCCCAACCTGGGGCTACTTCATCTTTGTTACCTCATATTCGGAAGTGGCAATGCAGAACCTCGAGTCAGCTGCAGAGAAGGTGGTCGAAGTGGTGCGTCGCAGCTTGACCCAGTCTCACCCGGCAATCGGCGCCGAGGCTACCAAACGGTTCAAGTTGGATCTGATCCAAGACCCCGAGGCTCTACAAGATGCGTCTGACGATCGCATCCGCGAGGAGTTCAATGCCATGCTCAAGGGCCACGGCCTTTGGCCCTCTGGCTGCGGGAGCTCTGGCCCGCTGACCCCCACTCGCCGCTTCGCGTGTCTGGTTTTTGATGAGGCCACGATCCTTGAGCTGGCGAAAGTTTTGCTCCCAGAGGACCCTGATGATGATTACAAAGCCCTTGAGCAGGTGGAGATCAAGATTATCGATCGCGTCTGGAAGCGCCCCAGAAGTGGGCGAGATAGCTACCCAGGGGTCGATTGGTGTCCTGTTTCTGGCCTTCCGGGTGCCTATTACTTGATAGGAAGCGGGGACTCAGGGAGTATGATGGACATGTATCCTATGAGGAATGAGTTCTACTAGGGTGGCGTTGTTTATGTGGGGGGCCGTTCAACGTATCTTGTCTGGTTGGTGAGGAGAGTTACCTTGTGCACAAATTTGTCCTTTTTTTTTATTGATTTCGTGGTTTTTGTGGACATGAGGCCGGTATAAGCGGTAAAGAAAACAGCCTGTGGCGGAACGTCTGTCTCTTAGAACGCTCAAGGTAGTACGCTGCAGAACAGATACTTACAAACGGTTGATATGCCTTTTGAGAGGCACACTACCCTGAAATCTTGACTTTAACAAGAAAGTTCGCTGTCTTTATCGTTGTATGTACTACGTCGCACTTCTAAAACGCGCGTGTTGATAATGAGTCAGAAGCCTTCTTGTCAGTCCGAAGCTGAGCTTTCCAGTGGGTCTTCAGCTCGTCGGTGGACGGACTAAAGAAGGTTCGTGCCATCTTGACCATGGCTTCTAATCGAGCCCTGATTCATTTGTCCCAAAACTCGGCAATGCCAGTGGAGAGTCTGTTGGGCGGTTTGGAGTATGGGACATCGGCTCGCTTAATCCATGCCACCTTGGCGTAGGAGCTCGGCACGGATGTTGTTGGCCATGTTGATCTCAATCACACTCGACAGTCATTCATACAAGTGAAGACGTTCAAGACGGTTCGGGTGGAATGAAGTGTATAACAACGGCGAGTCTCTTGCGCAGATACGTACAAGGCTACCTTGGATCATCTGCGAAAGTGGAACCCACTGTTGGAAGAGGTAAGGCCGTACATGATCAAGAAAGGGCATCGGTTTGTGTACAAGTGAAGGGTGAGTGACTACTAGCTACTTAACATATTGTTGCAACGTTCGGCCGTTGACGTTCAAGTAGATACTCCCTAGCGGGCAACTACGACAACAGAGCCTTCTCTGAGCACGGCGCCTGTGTCGATGAAAACCGCGAAGCAGTCCAGCGACACCAGCAACGGGAGCAGTGTCAAAGTTGTCACCAAAACAGCCAACAGTACAGAGACCTGGGGCAACACAACAACCAGCATTGCCATTGATGGTGCAGTTATATCAAGCCCGATTGTAGTAAGTGACTTAACCCTCTCGAATTCCAGACTGACTTTGTGACGACTGGGTGGACTGAAGGGCGGCTGCGAGAAATTTACAGGGTCAGATCGGGTGACTACTACGAGAAGATTAGCAAGGTAACCACCATCTTCGTGGAAGATTTGGTGATATTGAAGCCTACTGTTGAACGTGATCACACTGTAGTGATGAAGTGCTATTACCATTGTATGAGACGTTGAAGAAGAGACAAGGGAAGCGAGTCGAGTAAAGCTGCTAGATTACAGGTCAGACATACATGCTGTGGAACACGATTGAATACCTATCTCCCATTAGAGAATTTTGTTGCTGCTTTGTACAATTTCTCGTTGCCATTAATTCCGTATGCAGTATAAGCCGGAAAGCAAGTCGCTTGTCACTGGAGCCATACGCGTCACCGCCGGATGAGAACCTTGCCGCCTGGAAGAGCTCATGCCCTCCACGTGTGTAAAACCTTCCTCGTAGGCATGCCGACGTGTTCGAATTCGGTATGAAATCTTTGTCACTGACTGAGATCTTGAAGTCGATAGGAATCGAACCGTGTAACATGTAATCGGGTTCGGAGAACTATAAATGGATTGAGGCAAATCAGCCATACCGGGCTGGAGCTGAGACTGATGAGTCAAGATGAACATGTCCAGGATGGCCCTAAAAGATCTAAAGAGTCCACAAGTGACGCGAATATTTGCAATAGGGGCCAAATGTATTGTAGAGTCTGTTCTCCAAAGTGCAACGACAATACAAGTCTGCTCTTCGCTGGGGGCATGGTTGAATGTGGAGTTTGCCACTTAGCTGAGTTCGCAATGTTCCCCGGGGCACGGAACAGGATGCGGAGTAGTAGAAGAACGAAGATCGTATGAGGGGGAGAGATGTGACAAGATGGGGGGATAGAAATTTGAGACACGACGCTGTTTGTGGAGGTAGGTGAGCAACTTGGACGGCCTGATGAGCCCTTGGCAGGGGAGGGTATGGTCAGTGTTGGATGCACCATACCGCAGTAAGTATAGCGCCAAGGTGAGGCAATTGTAATGGAGGGGAAGATATGGGTTGACTGGGGATAGGACTGGGGGCCTGGAGTAGCGCACCGGAGCAAGGGAGACTTGAGAGTCGGGAATTTTAGGTAGCATTTTTAATCTTCAAGCTTATTGACAATATCTAAGCGATCTATCAAGATAGATGCTTGGTTATATTTCACTTGAGCTTGTGAGGAGTAGTCTGTAATATTGCCTTGGTTTATTAACGGGTTGCCCCTCAGCTGGCTCTAGTAGTTTGTGCCTCAACTCCAAACCATCTAGCCAATGAACGTGTCCCTAATCTTGCCTCGAGATTTCTCAAGCCCGGACGTTGCCGCTGACGTGCGCATCTGTCGATAGATCGCAGTCGAGATCCCAAGAACCGCCGAACATGGGACTTGATCCTTGCATTCTTCACGGCCCACAGGAGATGGAAGACTGCTTAAAGTTGTGATAGCGTCATGCGGAGGCCCCCGTTTTTCTTGGCGCAGGATCAGTTCGTCTCGTTCATGACTCGCCTTGGCCGCCTATCAGACAAGCCCCAATCCAACCTTGAGGGGTTGAATGTCACCCCATTCGCCCACACCGTTCACAGCCCACGATGCGGGGAAATGGCGGATGGTATAAAGGCTCACGCTTATTGGGCCGGTGTTCTACGGCGAGGTGTCGGGGCACAAGCCGAGCTTGTTCTTAGAACACCTCCAGAACATATCGCCTATCACCCTTGGTCATATCAGGACTAGGGACCCTGGTAATCTGTCTCACGCTTACGCTTTGATTCGAGAGACCGGGGGTCATTGTCCGCCGTGCGGGCACTCTCACAGAATAAGCTCAGTTGTAAGGTGGAGGCTTGTTTCATTGCAGGTTGGAGTAGAGAGCATTCAACGTGGTGTCCCGCAGTTGAGCATCTAGACCTTCTCCTTCTGGCTAGATGTTCCGTCCATTCCGGGGCTCGGGCAGTTTCCATCTGCCACGGACCTCGCGACCCCAACATTCCCCAGAATCCCCGGATTCTCCATGACCCCCGGGATCCGACAGTTTCAGATGAGATTTCCTTTCAAGATGGAGTATAAAAGGATCCTAGTATCCTAGATGAACCTTGAACTTTGGCTCAGCATCTCTCACACACTTCTTCCTCGAAGCTTGACAGTTTACTACACTTTAAAGCTACCTCCACAAGGGCTCTTGTGAGAAACCCCTCACGATGACCAAAGGAACCGACCCCAATGTCGAGCTTGGTGGGCTTTCAGACGAGAAGCCCACTGGCGTTCACCATGAGCGCATTCAGTTGCTTGCCAACTTGCCTGACCCTGACGCCGGTAAAAGCGATGAGGAAAAAGCTGAAATTGTACGGATTTCTTCTCAACCTTGGTGTTTTCTATCAGTTAGGCTAACTTTGATCTGTAGGACCGAAAGCTCATGTGGAAAGTCGACCTTTGGCTTATCCCCTGGCTGTCTCTCCTCTACCTCCTCTCGTTTCTCGATCGAACCAATATTGGCAACGCTCGCCTCGCTGGCATGGAACCTGATCTCAACATGTCAGGAACCGACTACAATCTGTCTTTGACCATCTTTTTCATCAGCTACGCTGTCTTCGAGCCCCTTACGAACGCCCTTCTAAAGCGCCTTACACCTCGAATCTTCTTTACCATCATCATTGTCGTCTGGGGCATCATCATGACACTCATGGGCCTTGTTACCAACTTCAAGGGTCTTCTTGCTGCACGTTGGTTTCTCGGTGTTGCAGAGGCTGGTCTCTTCCCAGGTAAGGAGCACAGAGTTCACTTCAAAGTGATAGCTGACTGATCATTGCCTACTAGGCGTGAACTATTACCTCTCTTGCTGGTACAAGGGATCGGAAATCGGTGCCAGATCTGCCGTCTTCTTTTCCGCAGCTGCCCTTGCGGGTTCTTTCGGCGGTCTTCTCGCTGCTGCCATCGCCAAGATGGATGGCATTGGCGGCAAGCCAGGCTGGGCATGGATCTTCATCATTGAGGGTCTCGCTACGACCTTCGTTGGTTTCTTCTGCTGGTGGATGGTCTTTGATTGGCCCGAGAATGCTCGCTTTCTCAGCCCAGACGACCAAGTCCGAGTCCAGCGACGCATCATTGCCGACAGGCAGGGTAAGACGGCCGAAGATTTCGATAAGCGACATATCTACGAGGCTCTTAAGGACTGGAAGACATATGGATATATGATCATCTATATGGGTTGCCTTGTTCCCCTCTACGCCTTTTCACTTTTCCTCCCTACGATCCTTCGAGGCATGGGATACACAGGAACTCGAGCCCAGCTTCTGAGCGTTCCCCCATACGCGGCTGCTGCGACGATGACCATTTCCATCGGCCTCCTTGCAGACAAGACCCGCTGGCGCGGATACCTCAATATGGTTACAGTTGTTGTAGGTATCGGCGGCTTCCTCATGCTCATCGCCACCTCGAATCCAAAGATCCAATACGCTGGAACGTTCCTTGGAGCTATCGGCATCTATCCCACAATCCCCAACACCCTATCTTGGCTCATCAACAACACCGAGGGATCGCTTAAGCGCGCCGTCGTACTTGGAATGGTGGTTGGATGGGGCAACCTCAACGGCGTGGTGTCCTCCAACATCTACTTGGTTAAGGAATCTCCTCGGTTCTGGTCCGGCCACGGTGTCGTTCTTGGATACCAGGCGGTGTTCCTTCTCGGCGGTTCTGTCTTTATGCACTTTGCTTTGGCAAGACAGAACAAGATCCGAAGGGAGGGCAGGATGGACGAGAAATGGGCTGCCATGACAGAGGAGCAGAAATGGGTTGCCGGTGACAAGCGACCCGACTTTACTTATACAATTTAGGAAGTGAAAGTGGTAGCTGTTTCTTGAGGGTACGTCATGAGCCATGCCCTCATTGTATCTGGAGACCTGGTTTTATGACATGGCTGGTCGGGTTCTTATACCCAAATGATGGATTCTGAGGGAATTTTAACTGATTAGTAGTTTGCTTTGGCCCCTGACATTTTGCAGCTTGGCAGCAAAGGGGTTAATAGCTATCGAGACTGAACAACAATACATCATGGCAGTTATGATGCGCATCTTTCAATGTACCTTCCCAGGACAGTCACATTGCACAGAAGTAGTAGACCTGAATCAAGAACCATTACGCCAATGAGTCAACAACAACCGAATGAGTCTTGAAACGCATGTCTGTCTATACTTACACCTTCGGAAAAGCTCAACGCCAAGCCTGGATGGGGCCTGGGCAGAGAGCCTTGGCTGTTGGATCAAAATTGGAGATTCAGCTCCCGCTGCAACATCTGCCGAGACCAGAAGTGACAGATCTACCGAAGTCATTTAACCGGCGCAACTGAATCAGGTATCCGGAGCATTGTAAACCCCGAGCCCTGCAGCCCAAGCACCACGAGCGCTGTGGTGAACCCCTGCAAAATAGCTAGGGTCTCAGACAGAAGGTGCATTTAAGAAGCCCAAGTCGCTACTGTATTATTTTGCAAACAAGTCTCCAACGTAACGCCAAGCTTTGCTTTTTGATCGACTCTAATTGCACACTATGGACCCCCCACGTCAAACATATGATACAGTTGAGGCCGTGGAAGCCCTAGGGAACACAATGGAGTAAGAGCAAATGTTGAAGACTTCTTTTCGCATGCTGACTCGAAGATTCGTAGTCCAGAGCTAGCGCAGGCAAGATATGCAATACTCCAGAATCATCCTATTTAAATCTGACGAAAATAGACGATTGCTATTGGTATCATCAACCCTATAGCAACCATGTCACTAGAAAGCCTTGCCGAAATGGCTCGCCATTATCCCATGGCATCACCCCCTCCGTCTCGAACCGAGTACACTAAGAACTTGACAATGCGCGATGGTCATGTCCACGAGGTTGGAGTGTACAAACCTGAAAACTTGGCTACAGGGCCGCTTGTGGTTCTAATTCACGGAGGGGGATTCTGCCTGGGACACTATTCTCACATAAGTTTCTATTCTAGGACTTTGGCTTCTATGTTTGGTGTAACAGTCGTCGGTATCGCATATCGCGTGGCCCCAGAGTTCGCATTCCCTACCGCACCACAAGATGTCTGGGACTCTCTTACGGCCTTGACCAGTCCAGACATGGCTGAAGAGTTGGGCCTAGACTTATCCAAAGGCTTCTTCATTGGTGGGACCTCTGCTGGCGCAAACCTCGCCGCCGTTGCGGTCCAGCAGTGGGTTACCCAAAAACTGTCACCACCGATCCTCGGAGTTTGGCTCAACATTCCGATGATCTTTGACGCTACAATTGTACCTGAAGAGCACAAAGCACTCTGGATTTCCAGGAAGCAAAACTCCAACGCCATGGTCATCAACGCCAAGTCTCGGGAATATGTATACAAGGTCTACAAGCCTGACGTCCGGTCGCCCAACTTTTCACCCTTCAATTCACCCAATCCTCATATAGGTCTACCCCCAGTCTACATCCAGGTTTGCGGAATGGATCCCCTACGAGATGATGGACTGGTCTATGAAAGGGTGCTAAGGCAACATGGTGTTAAAACTCGACTAGATGCGTATCCAGGGGTGCCCCACGGCGCAGCCAACCTGTTTTCGACCTTGACCAGCTCCAACAAACATCAAGTGGACGTTCTCAAGGGGTTTGGCTGGTTGTTTGACAGAGAAGTGGCAGATGAAGAGTGCCAAGCCGCGGTGAAGGGGGGGCTAGGAGATTGAGACTGATCTGGAGACAAGGGGGTGGTGTAACAAGAGATCCAAACGGCGCAAATCAACATAAACACCTACGTTTTCATGATTTAAATGATACTGACTGTTCCTGGGACTTCTCCCAAAGTGTGGCCGTATCCACGGTAAATTAGGGTAGTTAGAGTTTTGCCTGCAGGCCTCTGTGGAATGGCATCAGACGCATGCCGATACTCTTTGGCTATGATGCACTTTGTTGCTGGTTAGGGTCACACAACACATCAATGGTCCTCTGCGAGCCAATAATGATTGGGCTTCCGTCGAGCTTGGACCCATCTTCCGGTATCTTACGCAGGAAACCGATTCCTGGAGTGCTCTATAGGCCTAATTTTACCACGTAGAAGTCTCTGTGACAATCAAATCACCGTGTTCATAAAGATTTAAATATCATTTTAGTCAGTATTCGGGGTAGTATATTTTGAGACCAACACTGCCATTGGAATTGACGATCAAGTTAGTGATGCCAGCTTTTTAGTTTCTCTTTGCTGTAACTTTTGTTGCTATTGTGGGTTTAACTCTCATGACGTGAGGTGCTTTGTCGGCGATGCATTGGCGAATTTCTGTTTTGGTATATGAGCTAAAAGTAACCGGTTATGATCCAGATGGTAAAACCTGTCTGAAGCTTATTAGAGCCAGGGATATTAATATCCGGTCTTAACCGTCCATGCTGACCTGATATTGGTCGCAATGTTGCGTGACACATTTGCCACCACCCCCATGATCGGATCTTCTACCCTGGTTGGTAGTCTAACACGCCTATCTAATAGAGCAATTCTTAGCGAATGTGAAAATCGGGCCGCTGGCGTTGCCAGCCCTCCAACGTCGTATCCACCGTTCAGCAACGACGTGAGGGCTTGGGCCATTATAGCCCACCCTTTGCCGCCGACTGGGAATCACTCCTTGCCGCCGTCAGGTGGGAGGATGTAAGTAGTGTTGACAAGCTCATCTCCAAGGAGCTTGACTTTGACAGGGCCAACCCGTTCTGTGACACTACGTTTTCTCTCACTGTTAAGTTGTATCTGTTTATACATAGATGAAAAAGAACTTCGACCGCGGCAGGCGGTGTACTACCCGAGAGATAAAATACCAAGAGATTCGTGAGCGTAGTGTTTGTTAGTTCTGATGAAATAGCCTTGTAGGAAACGGGGCCGTGACCGCTAGAGAGCCAAACCAATTCTGTGTGAGACGTCCGCTGTGGCTCCGCATCGAGAAAAATACTATTTTGTAAAGAAATGTTGATTGCCCTTCTGTCTTTCACTGTAGAGTCCAGTTGCTCTGTAATGCGCCACATTTTGGTGCAGACCTCCACTGTGTTGAAGATGATCTGGGTAGTAGGACACTTACAGCTACGCTGCATGAAAGATACCAAGAATAGTTGAATAGATCATGGATTCTACTACGATATGCGCTAATATGACTGTAGGGTTGAATAGTCTATGCCTTGGCTGATCATATATGTAGTTCGTAGCCTAGTTTGAATCTCTTATCATAGATCATTGAGCCGAACCACTCGTTCCAACGAATACGACTAACACGGCGGCGTAGGTAGCTGTGGCAGCGAGCACCTCAGTGTTCTTCGCGCCAATTCCGGAAGAAAGAAACAGGGCAAACAACAAAACACATACTGAAACAGTGATAAGGCTCTTGTTTCGAGATGGATCCAGGCTCATAATGACCATGGGGACTATCAGAGCAGCGCCGCATCCGACAGCCATGATGAAGCGGGCAAGCGAGTCGACCAGCGGAGAGTATTTCTCAGGCGGTCTCCCATGCAAAAAGTCGTTCATCCGTCCAGGAATTTTCTTCTCATCCTCAGTCCAGGATAGGTCGCTGGGCATGTATTTTCTCAGCGTCTCGCGGATAGGATCCTCTTGTCTAAGCATGGCTGGGAAGCTGACGTATCGTGTGCCCAGTGGTGCACCTTCTAGCCTACTCAGGTCAGGGAAGGCGTACATGATGGACATCTGGGGATCGCCAATAATCGGCGGTGGTGTTTCTAGCTTTTTCATGTACTCGTAGTCTCTGATAGCGTTTGCTAGATAGAAGCATAGTCAGCAGACTGACCCAAGGTTGCATGCGGTTACCTAGTGTACATACTGTATTCGTGCAGTTTTTGACGGAGCTTTTTCATCTGCTCCTCTGATGTCTTGCTAGTTCGGTGCACCTCGCCCTTGATCCTGGCCAAGTCTGTCTGGAGGTGGATGAGATTCAGGCGCATCAGGCCGGCGTATTCACCAAACAATGGGATTGGTGGCCGTTCACTTGCGTATGACACGAGTTGGCGCCAGAACTCTTCCGTAGGTTGCGGCTCGGCTTGCCCATCGTTGGTTGTCATGGTGAATAGCGAGCTGATGCCAAAAGCGGGGTGTGGATGGTATCACCGCGGTTCGTCCCGGAACCTTTTAAGGCTGCGAGGGGCTGAAAGCGGATTGGTAGAAGTTTTGACTGCCCAGTAGATGAATACCACGTCGCCTTGGTGTGCACACCGTGAGCCTCCACAGCTCTTACAATAATCCCCTCATTTCCATCTCGCTTGTGCCAAATCTTTCTCGCGCTGAGCAGATTGTCCGACTATCTAATATGTGGACGCGAACCCGTCAAGATAGTTTTGGCAGAGGCATGGCCTTTACTTCCCCTCGAAGACCAAGGACGCCGCCGCCATCACCCTTGGCTCACGCGCCACCGTCACCAGGAACCCCAGGAGCGTCCCATAGCTTTACGGCAGCAGTTTCCAGTATTCTCAGCACTCTCAAGACATCGGTTGAGCTCATCGAGAGCATCAATCTTTTGGGAAGCTCCAAGAAACGCGGGTTCCGGTCCCTAAGTCGAAAACCGAACTTGTCTGGCTCCGCAGAAGTCCTCCGAAACAGCCTAAACAGCGCGGCGAATGCGATAAAAAGCGATGCCAAGAACCTCAAGCTCACACATAAGGACGATTCCAGAGGTGATGGTAAGATATGATACGCCCGTCCCATGAACTTTCAAGTCAATCTAGGCTCTCTGACTAATTTATTCTATCCGCAGGAAAGGCAATGCAGGACATTGTTTCTGTTTTTGGTTCTGTCAAGACCAAGATTTTACAGCCGTTAGAAACTGCTCTTTCGTCCGCGCACACTTCCCCCCAAGACGACAGCTTTTACACGGAACTCGGGGAGAGCCTTGAAATTGTTTTGGGTCGCGCGAGAAACGTCGTTGCTGATCTCGATCAGAGATTAAAGAACCCTACACCCAAGGAAGAGGGCACGGTGAAGGTAGATGGAGGAGGAGGGACAACTCAGGTGGCCGAGGAGGAAGTCTTCAATAAAGAAGAAGAGTCATCTGACAAGGATACGTCGAAAGAAGAGGAGACTACAATTGAGGACACAACCAAGGCTTAGGCTATCGGGACCGTGGAGAGTGGTGAACTGGTAATTGGCATCATTTGTAAACCGCGATGACGTCGATCTTTCGACCACCCTTTGCTATAAACTTGACATATAACTACAAGGTTTAACTCTCTTCATGTTAAGTACGACGTGTTACTCCGTACCTATCTATGCAACTGAAAAGCGTACTTGTGTAATAATACTTGTCTGGAGCTTATTACAGCCAGGGATATTAATACCAAGTCTCCTCTATGGCGGCCTGATCTTGATCATCTATACATTTGTCCTTCGTCCTTAGTCATGGAAACCACATTTCGATCAGTTCTCCGATCTACCAAGAGAACTAAGAGACGAGGTCTGGAGGTTCGCCATCCGAACGCATCCAGGCGTACACATTTTTAGGCTCCCCAACGATTTCAAAGACGATCACACCAGCAGTTTATCTTTGAACAACTTCCTTCTTGGACGAGCTCTTGCTGAGACTATACAAGACCGATACTTTCACAACACCGACTCTAACTGCAGTTTTGGGCTTCTGGGTTGGGATGGTCTTTAAACTGTCATAAGCGGCGCGTACGAGCTTGGCAGGACAACACTCAAAAGCTGCAATCAGACATTAAACCCGGACTTGCCAGCGGTGAATGATGGATAATTAGAGCGGAGTTTAGAAAGAAACTCCGAGATAGGATCAAGTAAGCTTGACGTGGTACTCCGTGGAACTCCGTGCGACTCGGGGCAATCCTTCAGCTCCGCCAAGTCCGTCGACCTTGTTTTGGCTGTCAGACGAACCCGTCAACAAGCACTCTGGGATGTTGACCAAACATGGCTTCCTATTATTAGGCTCATCGCTTGTGAAATCTCTAAATGTCTAGCCAATAATATTAATAGGGAGTTCCTGAGGAGGAATAGTGGCTTTGATTCCTACGCTTAATAACGCAACATGATTATCAAGCATCATCGCGTCGACTGACAACCGAATTGGATATGTTTGGGGGCTAATTATTTTCCCGAGTATTTGAGGGAGCACACATCCCCTAAATTTCGAACACTCATCAACTACCTCTTTCAATCTCTGCATCATGGCATCCAACCAAGGCATCAGTCTTCACGTCACCGTCTACATCGCTCCTGATAATGTGACCAAGTTCTTGGAACACTTCAAGCCAGTCTACGACAAGGTAGTCGCTGAGCCAGAATGTACCTTTTTCGAAGTTTACCAGTCGCCTGAAGATCCAGGCACTCTTCACTGGGTTGAGAACTGGTGAGTACCCGTCTTTGATGATACATCATATCGTTAACACATCTCCAGGAACCAGACAGTTGATTGGCTTTTAAATGTCTGACACGAACCTTTTCGCTATGATGTGTTGCTTGCTAACATCTCGACCAGGTCCAAATTCCCAAAGATTATTACAAGGAATACTTTGCTGCTACGGAACCCATGTTTGTAAAGCCACGGGAGTTCAAGGTCTACAACCGTCTTGGGTCTGCGTTCTACACCGCCAAGTAGAGGGGATAGTTGGTGGACGAAATATCAGATTGATAAGAGAGTGAGGGACGGAGGTGATGGAGGAATACTCCGAGGATGAGCCGCTAGGAGTGGCATCCCTGATTATCATAGAAATACCTATGTAGTAATATTAGGCAGCAGGGCTGACTCACGTGGTTCCATGTATCAGTTGCTGTCTGCTCTAGGACTACCTACCTACGGACTAAATCCATTCTCACAAATTCTGACCAACACCACAACTCGGTAACACAATGGCTCTTCAAACACTCCCTCTAGAACTCATCGAGTCCATTGCCGACAAGATCGACTCTGGAGCTGATCTAAGTGCTTTCAGCCGCACAAGCCGTCACCTCAATAAGATTCTCGACCCGCGTCTCTACGCCTTCTATACAAGACGGGGCAGCGATAATGCCCTCTTTTTCAGCATCGCTGAAGGATACTGTTCGGTATTGAAGAAGACAATACAGAGCGGAGCCGATCTGAACAGTTTACATGAGTGGCTTCCTGGTGCTCGTTTCACCACGCCACTCGCCTTCGCAGCCGGAACGGGTCATGTCAAGATTGTGAAGCTGCTCTTGAAACATGGCGCCAACCCGAACCCGGCCAGATGGAGAGAAATCCAGCAAACTCCATTAAGTGTAGCCGCTGGGAGTGGGAATTACGAGATTGCCAAGATTCTCATCGAGGCTGGAGCTGATGTGCATACCACGGTCGGTGTGAAATCTGGATCGCTAGCACTCTACGCAGCAGCGTGCTGTTCTGACCAGGATGAAAACCTTGTGCGGCTACTCTTCGACAAAGGAGTCCTTGACGTCTCTCCCCAGGAGTACAAAGGAACATGTGCCCTAGAAAGTGCAATACAATGCGGAATCCCGTCTACAGTAAAGCTTCTCCTCCAGGCGGGCGCCAATCCGGTCTTCAAGACCTCTGACGGATTGACTCCAGCCATGTTGGCGATGGAGACGGGATCCGAAGACCTTGCCTTTTTGTTTCTGGAAACGGGGGCCGACCTGGAACAAACGTGCGACAGAGGACAGGGTCTGGTATGGTATGCGGTCATGCATTCCTGCGTCAATGTCCTTAGATATCTCTTGGAAAGAGGCTGCAGTGCAAATTATGATGCTCTTCTGCAAATCGCAGTGACGGGAGTACGAGCGGGGCATGAGATGACAAGCCTTCTACTCGACGCAGGTGCTAGTATAGAGCAGCAGGATGAGCAGGGGCATACTCCTCTCAGACTTGCCTTCAAGTATAAGGACAAAGGTGCAATGGAACTGCTGATGGAACGAGGCGCATCACTCAAGGGAGCTGGACTTGACAAGTGCCAATACCGCAGCCTGGTCGGTCGTCCTGGGCTCAACCCTTAAGATATCAATTTATAGGCACATGTAGAGAGGCTACCGGTTGGACATGATAAGTCCTCTTGTACTCAAGGTCTTAACGTTCCAGCCGTGTTTAATAAACTTCGTAAATGATGCCATGAATACAATGATGCCTTTTTAGCCTGGATTTCGTCACGGTCGTTCAAGGTCGGTGGAAGCCCACGTCGATTGGCGACTTAGTAGCCTGTCATGAAGTAGCCGTTTGACCAAGACGGCTACTTGTGCCTTAAAAGTTGTTGCTCCGCCATGCCCAACTTGGGCCTGTCAACATAACACCTTTGTAAGAAACTCATAAGCTATGACTAGGGAAGAGACGACACCACTACTCCCCAAGACGGGCACCAGGACGGCCTGGTACGCCTGTAGCGCCGAGGTACCCATACTGGTTGCGGGATTCATTATTACTCTATCCTTTAGCTTGACTCAAGTTCCGTGAGTCTCCCTGTCGTGAGTTGACGGTATGAACTGACCAATCCTCACTGTAGAATTCTTTACGCCTTCCACCTCATGGAATGCGAAATTTTCTACCAAACTCATCCCCCATACACAGGCCTCGGCGACAAATGCAGCCGAGATGAGATCGCGGCCCTCACGGCTACTCAGTTCAGCATTCTAGGAATGACGACGACCTTGTGCGGTATAGCTCTGATTCCATGCCCTTGGATTGCACCTCATAAAGAAACTCTAACAATATCTAGGGACGTTGAACCTGTTCGTTGCCGGATGGCTAGCCAAGAGACTTGGGCCTAGATCTGCTCTCCTCATCCAAACGCTCGTCCCAAGTATTCGTGCAAGCACCCAGATTCTAGCTGTCACCGCTGGGGGTTGGCCTGGGATAATCATATTCCAGTGCACGCAGTTGATATCCATCATTGGTGGCCCTGCTGGCTACGTGTAAGTCAATACTGTTTAAAGAGCTGAGATACTTGACTGAGCTTCTGATGTAGGTTAATCGTCAACATCATGGTGAGTGAGATTGTCGAGCCTGTTCGACGGACCAGTGTGTTCGGCAAGCTTCAGGGCTGTATTATGCTTGGACAAGGAGTGGGATACCTTGGTATGACCCCGGAGGGGAATGCTCCTACAGAATAGTTCCCGCTAACAATATTCAACAGCGGGAGGTGTGATTGGAGACGTGTTTGGCATACAGCGGCCATTCGAAGTAGCATTTGTGTGTTTCCTCCTCGCTACTCTATACGCTAGGGTCGCCCTACCTTACCTTGCCCCCGAGGACACTTTCGACAACCATACAGTCAACAGAGGGTCATCAGGATTCTTCAGGCCTCTCAAGATTCTCCTACCTCAGAGGGTTCGGCTCCGAAGCGGTCAAATTGTCAAGCACTATGGGGTGCTTTTCCTCTGCTTTGGCGTCTTCCTAGGCGTGGTAAGTCAACTCATGGCGATATTTATCTTACACTTACAGTCACTGAGTTGCGGATCTAGCTGGCCACCGACTATGCGCCCTTCATGATACAGATGTATGCGACGGCCGAGTTCGATTTTAATCAGGCAGAAAACGGATGGCTCATGTCTGGCTGGGCAGTTATGAGGAGCATCTTCCTTTTGCTTCTCTTTCCGTACATCATAACGCGAGGACGGACATGGTTCGCGTCTAGAGAGTCGGATGGAGTCTCGAATACTGGCCAACAGCCTTCTGAGACCGCCCCTCACTACGAGGATTTCGACACTCTGATGGAATCTCAGACGAGAAGTGAGTCCACTTCAACTCAATCTTCTGAACCAGACTCCAATCATCTGGGATTTGATCTCTTTTTCCTTCGATGGAGTCTCGTAATTGATGGGGCCCTTACGACCATTGCTGCATTCGCTAAGCACCGATGGCATATCTATCTCGGTCAGTAGTGTCTTCTCCTCCCTTGAATGAGGTTCAATACTAATGGGGGTTATTGGAAGCTGCCTTCCTACTCCCGTTGGGCTCTGGTTCAGCACCCGCCGCGAAAGGGGTCATCACAGACATGTGCTCCTCTTCGCAGCGAGCCGATGCCCTCAACGCTATTACTCTCGTAGAGAATATCGCCAGACTCGCTACCCAAGGCTTCTTCGGAATTCTCTTTGCCTTCTTCGCTGGGGCTGGCAAAGCATATCTCACATTCTTCTGCAATGCGGTACGTATCTTCATGTCCAGATTACACAGCTTGTTAGATCAGGATTCTCATACGATGGTTCATGGAGAATAGGCAATCGCGCTTTTTGGTATGGGTGTCCTCTTGTGGTGTCATTTCCCTCCTCCTGGTACCCAAGTTATGGGGGAAGAGGACATAAGCCACGGGACGAGCGGCGGTGAGCGCAGTGCATAAGGATCTAGCCGCGGCCGAGGCAAAGGTGGTTGGTCAACTTAACATGACAGGTTTATGATGGGGTATAATTTTGAAATTATGTGTTCACCAGGGGCTCGTATCGACAGCAAACTTGGAGTGCTCTCTTGGTAGCCCCTGCGCAAGAATGAGAGTCTCACGTCGCATCTAGAAAACGAATGTCGCTATACAACCGTTTCATTCAGTCGTTTCCCTTGGATTTCATCTAGTTCTCGGTAAGTGTCATTGCCTTTGACAGATCGAAACCCATGGCGGCTGCAATGTTCTTCAGACTCCTGTACAGCTGTTTGATCGGAACAGACTTTCTATCTAGAACGGAAGCTACCAATCTACATTTCACCTCCTTGATAGCTCCATAGCCCTTGTCAAGTCATCCTCCAAACTATCGAGAAAGCTTCGCCCCATAGGCTTGTATCCCAGCAGCTTCTGGGCTCGATCAGCCTTGGAACGCGAGTTGGATCCGAATACGAGACGCGCAGCCCCTTTCACCGGAATCTCAGCAAGCAACAAGTCAAGCTCCTGCAGCGAAATCTGCTTCGGTACCTCGGTTGAAATTTGGCCCTTTGACTTGAGAATCTTGCCAACCGCCACTGCAATGTCAAATTGGGAGACTTCTTCGCTGGCCGTGAAGTAATAGCCCTGGCAAACGCCAATGGTTAGCACACAAATACATACAATTTGACCAAGTTCGGAATGCATACCTCTTTTCCCCAGTCAGCACCCTTTCCATCATCCGCAGCAGCTTCAACCAGCTTGAGGAACACCTGGGCTACGTCTTTAACGTGCACCCTAGAGTAGACGTTGGACCCTGAGCCTGCGTAAAACGTCGATCCTAACTTCAAGCTCTCTGCGTAAAAATACGGCACATAAAAACTTTCAGTGCGGCCAGGGCCAGTGCCTTTGCCATGGATGTTTGGCGGGCAGACAACAGCTGTCTTTAGTTTATCCCCGTACTTGGCCCACGCATCTTGGATCAAAAGCTCCGTGTCTCGGTGGATCGCCTCGATTGGGAATGACCATATAGCGTCAATGTCGTCGATATCCGACCACACCTTGGGGTGGAGTTCACCAACGTTGGTCGATTCAGCGATGATGCCTGTGCCACCAAGATGGATGTAGAAGGCTGGCTCTGAAGCCTGGGCGCGTTCGGTGACACCGGTAATGAGTGCTTTGACGGCTGGTACATGGTCTGAGTTACCGTGGTCTAAATCTTTCAGTCAATACTGGTCACAAACAACATCGTTACGGTCTTTTACGTACGGACTACAATGTCGGCTTTCGAGGCGGCCTCCCTAAGAAGTTCGGTGCTGTCAAAGTCTCCCTGGAGAACCTTCACACCGGGATATTTCTCTAAGAAAGATTCGATTGGCTTCCGAAGGAGAACGGTAATGTCGTACTCGGGATGAGCGGTCACGAGAGTGTTGAGAACAGTTCCGCCCATGTATCCGGTAGCTCCAGTACTGTCGATTGTCATTAGTACTGTATTAAACTTAGGGGAATGCACAGAAAGGCGTTTGAAGACATACAGGAAGATAGAAGGGGCCATGGTAAGGTAAGTCTTGCAAAGCGTGTTGGTAAGGAGGACGAGGTGAACGAATGCTCTCTGGTGATCTATCAGGTGAAGCTGAGCTGGGAGAGGTCTTACTGAAGAAAAGCAACGGCATACCGCCGTACCTTAGCTTCTTATATACACTTTTACTATGAGTATGATACGATGGAGTCTACGATCATTGGTAAGCTCTGGGCTGGCATTCATCCGTAGCAAGAGGTTCGTCCGTGCCTTGCTAGCAATTCGTCCGTCGTCGTTTCGCGTTATCGGGTTCATCATGTCCGTTCTACCCCGAAAGCGAAACCGAAGGTGAGCGTGAAGAAGCCTATTAGCTGTAGGCGAGCGCGAAGAAGCCTAATAGCTGTATACGAGTACGTATTGAGTGAAAGGCATATTATAACATCTTGCATCCTTAACCACAGAAGGACATACTGTCCCTAGGTCCATTTGCTATATCATGGTCCACTTCTTCATCCAACCCTTCAGTGCCGAATCTGACTTTCTCTCAAAATCCTTCAAAATGCCAACACGGCGCCGAAAATCAGAGCAAAGACCGATACACAGAAAATCGGACCAGTCAACTGTGGCGCGGCCCCCGGGACACTACTTGTAGAAGCCGCAGCTGAGCCTGAGGCAGTCGAGGTTCCGGTTGTTGACGACTCAGAGGTGCTGATGGTCGTTGTGGTAGATGCGGTCCCGGCGTTGGACTTGCTGCTAAGGGTACCGCCGAACGCAGCCTTTGGGCTGGTACTCTTGTCAGTCTTTGCTGCAGCGCTCTGATACTCTTTGAGTGTGTCAGAGCCCTGGTTGATGACACCTGCCATCCCAGCCTGGCAATGGCCTTCGATAACGCAGTAGAAGAAGATGGGATCGGTATTGTTGATAGTGATTGAGAAGAATGACTTGCGAGGAAAAGATTAGCCGTGAACCAAAGAATGTAGTTGTCAAAGAATGTAGGCTCACATTTCCGCTCGCAGGAAGTTCACCAGAATAGAATCCTCCACTGGTAGCTGGAGCACATGGCTTGTTGAACTCGCCGGCAACAACCGTGTGCATAGAGTCGAAATGAAACTCGATAATGTCCCCTTTGGCAGCAGTAATAGTATCCGGGGTGTATTTGAGCCCACCCTTGCCGACCTCAACCTTGTGAGTTGCGGCAGATGCTCCTATAGCAAGTAGGGCGAGGAGAGCAACGTTGAGGCGCGTGAATTGCATCTTGACGATCTGAAAATACGTCCGTTGAGGAATGGTTGTGGTCTTGGCAAAGCCTCGCCAGAACCGAGCACAGGCACCAATTAATTTATATACAGGTGGTTTTGACCTCGCAGATGCCGTATGGTAACGCTCGCTCTAATCATCGTGGCTGGTTGTTGTAGTGTGGTCAACACGCCGCGGCTTGCGGGCACCAATCATTGCCTTCACAGTTCATCAACGCTAGAGACTTTACCATAGCACCCGTCGTAATCCTCCATTACTCCGCCCCCTTTGCCTCGTATCCTGCTGTCAAGGTTCTGACATGGCGTTTGGGCGTCGTTGAGATGCCGACTTGCCGATTTGGGTTGTACCTTTTCAACGGCCTTATGGTTGAGGGCGGCCGCCCTGTTGATGGGAATGCCTATTTTAATCCCAGCATTACCGCTAGCGCCGGCTGATGAGCTGCCGAGCTGTTGTACTTGCTGGAATCGGGCTGTTTCTCTATCCGCGTCGAATTCGGTCGGCGGTATTAGACGGACCGCTCGGCTTGTCTGACATGGTAGGAGGTAAGAAGTTAACAGCAGGGTGTTGCACTTTATGCGTATGTGCTCGTACACTTAGTTATTGATGGTGTATTGAACGGTAGAAGATGCCGAAAGGCCTATGCACGTAAGTGGATATGATAGCAAGTTCAGGGTCTGAATACAGCAAAGATTTCTGGATTATTTTGAAATTAATCATTGGAGCCTGTTGTGGCAGGTGAATACTATCTATAGGTGGCAGGCACTCATTTACAGTTGTCTGTAATTTTCTAGCAAGTTGCATTAGTCAGTATAGCAACAACTCCCAAGGCAAGTAGAGATGACCTGAGTAAGATGGAAAGGGAATATTGAGATAAAATATGGTTCATGATGCGAGTTTGCTACAAAAAACGTCACCAAATCAGATATGACCTAAAGGTAAGAATAAAATGCATAGTAACGAATAAGTATAAAGATCTAGAGTGATCCGTGATCTGCTCCAATCCCGACAAGATCACTTCCTGGAGACCTATACAAAGCACATTTCGTCGTTGCGGAGTACTAATCTGATATCATATTCAAATTCTAGTGCTTCACCAGAACAATCTATTGATAGTAATACTAACTCAACTCTTCAAGCCCTTGCTTGATCACATTCTCTCATGGCAATTCTCATTGAAATCAATGGACCCTGTCTGCGTTGTTGTGGAATAGTCTTGTGTACAAATCGGAGAATTTCTTGGCCACCCAATACGCGATGTCTTCTTCGATCAGGCCCTTGATGCGCTCTTCCTTGCTCCGCTTAGCGATCTCCATAACCTCATCTTGCTCCTGGATCTTCTGGGGAAGCTCTGGGATCATGATCGTCGCCGAGGTAGGGTTTCCATACTTGCTGACGTCCAAAGGGGCATCCATAAGCCATTTTACGTACATCATCTTCTTTTCACGGTCTCGGCACTCGTTCTGGAGCCATCCCTTGATGGCCTCTGGCAAGGTTGTCATAGGATAGACGTGACCATCTCTGTCACAATATTGCAACTTGCCATCGATAACCATCAGATATCGTGTGGCAACGGCAGGAGCGCCGTTGATAGCAGCCGCGTTGTTGGTGTCGGACCTGGCCGGATCCAGGACGAAGACATCTTGCGAGCCGGTGTTGCCCGAGTTTTGGGTAGGAGGCGACATGTTTCTTGAGTTTTCTGACGGTGGGAAAGTGCGAAAAGAGACCTACGGGATGTTTTTAAAGTTGTTGTTGTGGTGTGTTCAAAGTAGCCGACGAAGCTGAGTGATTGATGAGATATTGTTGGGAAGTAAATGAATACGAAGTGAAGACATCGACTAATTTTATACTGAAGCCTGAACTAAGCAGAAAGTTGATATCATTTTTGCTCACTGGTGTGTCCTAGAAAGATTGAGTTTTTGCACAAAGGGACCGATCGAGTTCCCTAGAGTAGAGCCATGTTCAACACGACTAGGCTGGCAACAGGCAAGACTATTAGAAAGTGACAAGTGGCCATATGAACAGATCCAGGAATTAGTCTACGCCAGCTTTTCGTGTTCGACGGCTAATAGAACACCACAGGGCAATGAAAGATTGTCAACATGACAGCAGACAAATCATTGCAGGGAGGCCAGAGTAAAGTAGCGGAACAAGCGCGTAACATAGTCTCGACAAAGACATCTAATCGAACAGAGCCCAGCCCTTCAATCGTAAATCTTATCCAAACATACTCATCCGCAAACAGTCTGTCGACCAACTTTTTAGTATCAACAAAGTTGATGCACGGTCTTATCCTACAAGTCTTATCTGCCATTACCAACCAGAGGTACAGGGAGCCTTACATTGTACCCGACTCTCCCCTCCATAACTGAATGTTCAACCTCGCCTCTCAAAGTTGTGATCGATGGGCGTTCCCCTCCCACTGTGCTCCCAACATCTCAACATCCCCAGTTTCCTCCATCCTCACCGCGTCCCAAAAGGCAAATCCCCAGCCCCGGATCTCATGCTTAGTGCGTCCAAAGATCCCCGCCACCATGCCAAGTGAGATGTGGCTTTTTCTCATATGTCGCCCCATAGTTAAGACAAGAAGCTCATAGTCAGAGACTGAACATGCTTGCTGACCCAGGCATTTGCTCCACTTTCAGCAGCAGCCGGCACCAGAACTACATCGGAAGACACTTGCATCTCCAGGCCATGCGCATCTTTGCATTTGTCACTTCGGCCGTCCTTCTGAAGCCGCATATTGGCAAGGGACAACTAATACCATTTAGGCTTCGCCGGACCCTCTTCATCACTACTAAACCACCCAACTTCTTCATCACTTGGGATCTCTTCGGAGTCATCTTCATACTCATCTCCGTCTTCCTCTTCTCTATCAGCATCCTCCGCACTCTCTTTATCTTCTTCCTCTTCCTTATACATATCCTCCACACCCCCATTCTCCCCACCCTCCCTCTTCTCTTCCCCACGTCCATCTCCCACCGCAGAGTCGAAAAAGGAATCATGCAAACAGCCTTCCATGATCTGAGGCAACACATATCCGGCGTCAACAGCCGGCCTCCCCTCATCATGTCCAAGACGAAACGTGGCACGACCATAGCGACCCCAATCCGCAGCTGCCGTAGCCTTCTCATACATCCAAGACACCTTAACAGCGCCGACATACCTGCAATCCACCACCACATCCCCAACCTCTCCCCGTCCCCCTTCCTCCAGTGAACTTCTGGAGCGTTGACCCTGACCGCCCCCGACAGTCATAACCAGCAGCCACGGCTTCGTAATGCGGCCTTCACGAAGGAGCACACACGCCAGCCTATTCTGTTGCAGCGCGCACTGCACACGCGCCACGGTAGCCGCGTCAGAACCATCCAGCGGCGTGATGGCACCCTTTTCTCTGTACTCTTCGGCAGAGACGCCGCGGTAGTGCCACGAGCCCGTGACGCCGCCGTCGGTGTCGACGGACATGAGAAAGTCCGTCCGCGCGCTATCCTCCAGCTCGCCCGCTGTTTCGACGGGCATGTCGTAGACGGCCGCGGGCGCCCATGAGAAGGCGCCGCTTTCGCGGAGAGTGGGCTTTCCGTGTAGTAATGATGCGTGACCTAGTCTTGGTAGACGCTTGAGGACGCGCTCTGTGGTGTGGTGTTTGATGTGGTCCTTGATAAAGGCTCGGAAGGCGTCGTTCGTGGGGACACGGTTACATTTGGCACAATCCGTCATGGGTGCTAGATCGGCCAGCAGCCCGGCGATGGTGGTCTTGTCTTCGATTCGGCAGACGCTACGGGGTTGGATGATGGCGAGGAGATCTCGCATGTTGTCGATCGGGCGATCCCAGCCTCGGGAAGCAGACCGTCGTCGCATGCGCTGGATGATGCGCGTCGCGATCCAGTGCGCTCGGGGGGCTGTTGCCGGGTGCTTGGCGAGGATGTCGTCATCAAGGTCCTTGATCAGCGGGTTGTTCGGATCGGGTCCCTTGAAGAGGACCTTGACTCGTTTGGATTCGTGGAGCTCGAGTGCGGTCCAACCGCGCGTGAACCAGGATGAGAGCACGATGGCTACACACGGGCTGCCGTCCTCGCTCCACTCGAAGTCAAGAAGGAAATTGTCATGCAGGATGGTGCACTCAGCCGCCCTGTAGTTCTCGTGCATGTTATCGATGCATTTCTTGCGCAGTGCGTCGTTCGTAGGCAGGGAGATGGTGTCCCACCAGATACCGTCGCAGTTGAGCCGTTGGGCGATGCGGAGGAAGAAATCCGAGAGACACTTGTTGACGATACCGATGCCTGCCCTCTCCCCTATGCCGATTCCAGTACCGTCCATCCATACATGGGATATCGCAGCATATCGGACGCCGACACCGGTAAGGGGTTTGATCTCGTGCCGCGACCAGACCGATCCCGTCCCCTTGCTAATGGACTCTTCGATCATGCTTACCGGGTAAACAATCTGGCGACACCGACAGTCGGCGATCTTATGGAGCTGCTTCATTTTGCTGGTATCCAAAGTATTAAACGGACACTTCCTAGGTCGGCACTTCTTGTGGCCCTCCTGTCTGAAGCGCGATGGGTGACGACTGGTCGCCTGCTCGAGCAAGCCCGGCAGATCAACCTCTCTCCTCTCCATGACGGCCATCAGATTCCAAAGGCGATTCATACACAACCCCAAGTCCTCAGCCGCTGTCATCGAGGTGATAACACCGGTGCGAACAAAGTCTCTGGGAAGGAACCGAGGGCCCCATTTTCCTTCGAGGATGTGACCCGTCCCGTTCGCGTTCTGGATGGTCAGCATCCAGTAGATGACCTCTGCCACTCCCGTCAGATCCGTCTGGTAACACTCGCCGCGTTTCCCAACAAGGATGCCGTCGAGCTGTTTCGAGTCCTCCCCAGCGTAGTCAGCCAGGAGGCGATGACACAGCGTCGCTGCCATGACGAGGTGGGTAAACGCTCGACGCCGTTTCCGCTCAGCTGGCGTGAACAGGGCCTGGCACGCCATGGCCGTTACGGCCCAGTCTCGGAAGGAGCTCCATTGGCACCGCGGCGCGATGCTGTCCATCATTCTCTCCCGCATCCGCGAGCAGATGCCCCTCCGGCATCGACGGACCTTGGCTGCGCTGCAGAGCTGGGCGAGCCGGTTACTGAAGGGCGCATCCGGGTTGACTACCATGTCAAGGAACTCAGCGTCGCCGGTAGCCCAGAGATCGTGTCGTTCAATGGAATTGCCGCAGATGATGGAAGCGAATTTGGTGTATTCTTCCTCGAGGAGGTCGGTTTCCATGTTGATTCGAACGAGACCAGGAAGGCCGAGCTGCTCGGCCACCGCCTCTTTGATGTGGGCAGCCATTTTGGGTTAATTGCGGGTGGAATGGAAAGAAATGAATGGGGGAAAGGGTAACAAGTGATGTGCAGTTCGGCGAGGTCACCGCATCAGCCGGGCTAGGACTGACTGAGATGTGATGTGAAGGGAGCTCTCAGCACACGAGGCTTCAGTCGGTTGAAGAGTACCATCGGCGGATGGGCAAAGCCAATGGGTACTCACAGCACTATCTAGAAGACACACACACGCGTGTTGTGTAAAGAAATAGGCTAGGAGCTTTCTGCTTTTTCGCCAATTGTAAAACACCTCATGTGCATCTTGTTGTATGTACTTCGTAAGCTTACCTGACCTGAAGGTTGTCCAGCCAGCCACCTCATTGACGTGGCTCCAGTTGCTTTCCTCCTTCGCTAACTACATGCTCTGTAACCCCGCATCTGTCAGCCACCCTCCAGCCAGGTCGGGCCTCAACTCTTCAGCTGTGAGCGTTGTGCTCCATAGAGCCTGACTGACGACCCTGCACTGAGAGCTGCCGGCGACATGACAGACCCGACCCGAAACAACCCAGATCCACCCCTAACAAGACCAAAACACTCTTTCCCAGAGCCACTTCTTCTCTAGGCCAGACCTTCAGCGCTACGAGGCCTCAGTGTCACCAGAGACTATTTTCCTAGAAGGCATGGATCTTGACAACGACGATATGTTCTGCTCTAGCAGTCTATGCTGTCCAAGGTACAGGGATGTTAGATACGGGAGTAAGGAGACATGATGTCCCTGCCTGTCACGACCTCCTCCTTCAGCTACCCCGCTCCTTTGTTGAAAACGTCGGCAGAGTGGGTGGGACAACATGAGGCCTGCATGACGGAGGCTTGGCGCTGGTGCCCGACAAAAGAGGCTGCGAGGCTTGACATATCCCATTCTCATATGCTTTCCGATCGCTCCCTTGGATACTCCCAGCAATTCCGAGAAGCCGTTGAAACAGAGCACATAGGCTGAGAGGTTCTATTCCAAACTAGAGCATACCTATTCAAGATGGCAGACAACTCGAAAAGCAAAAACCCTCTCCTGCAAGCGACCTACGACGGCGACGCAGCCGAAGTCTGCCTCCTCCTCAACGCTGGCGCTAACACCGAGGTTCGAAACGAGGACGGCCAGACACCGCTGCTGTTAGCCGCAGTACGCGGCTATGGAGCAATCGCGGCACTACTCCTACTCGAAGATGCCGACATCAATGCGACGGATAAGAATGGCAACACGGCGCTGCTGTTTGCAACCGGATCGCGGCACGTGGATGTGGTGCGAATTCTTCTAGGAAAGGGAAATAATGCCTCGATCATCCTGTCGGCGGCCGATCGGGATGGCCACACCCCGCTCCACGTTGCGGCGTGGCTGGGGGATGTCGAGATGGTGAAGATGCTGCTAAAGTTCGGTGCGGAATCCAAGGTGACGGATGGTGGCGGGAAAACACCCGCCATGCTGGCGAGGGACGCGGGTCACTGGGATACGGCAAAGTTACTCGGCGAGGACGCAGAGAGAAGTCTGGTGTTTGCAAGAGAGATTGCGATAGATGATCGAATCGCTAGGGAGGAACGAGCTGCAGAAGAGAAACGAGTGGCGGAGGAGAGACGAGCTGCAGAGGAGAAACGAGCTGCCGAGGAGGCAAGACGAGCAGAAGAGAAGCGAGCTGCCGAGGAGGCAAGACGAGCAGAGGAAGAAAAACGTGCAAGAGAGATGCGTGTCCCTTGGGAGCTACAGCAGGTCCTCAGGTATCACACAAGCAACGTCAACTCGGTCAATTTTTCCCACGACTCAAAACTACTGGCGTCGGGTTCATGGGACCAGACCATCCGGATCTGGAACACGACGACAGAGCAGGTTGTGCGTACGATCAGGAGCGATTATGATGTCAGGTGGGCTATCTTCTCCCACGATTCAACTATGCTGGCATCATCAAGTACAGATGTCCGGATCTGGGATACAGCAACGGGCCAGTTGAGACGGATACTCCATGGCGCAGCATCCGGACCTATCGCCTTTTCGCATGATTCCAAATTACTAGCAGCAAGAGCCGGCGATGGGATCGCGGTGTGGGACACATCCACAGGACGGCAACGCAAAGTCATGCAATACGACCCTCGCCACGGTCGCATCGAGTGCGTTGCTTTCTCCCGCGATTCAAAGCTCCTGGCGACAGGCTCAGAGTGGATTTCAGTGTGGGATACCGACACAGGGAAACGGGTACCCGAGTACCGCAGCAACAGACATCCGATCGCTTCCGTCGCCTTCTCGCCTGACGGGAAGCTCCTAGCGGTTGGTGCCACGAGCTCCGTGGAGCTCCTTGAGTTGGGAACAACGAATCGTCGGTCTCTAGAGAAAGCCTGGGACAGAAACAACTCGATTGCATTCTCGCACGACTCAAAGTTGCTGGCAACGGTAGGGGATTGGGACATCAGGATCTGGGATACGGAAACATGCCAACTGCTACAGTCGCTCGAGGGTCATTCTTCCCTTATCTGCTCTATTGCTTTCTCGCACGATACAAGACTGCTCGCATCGGCTTCCCATGTGCAGGACAGCGTCATCCGGCTATGGCACTTGAAAGCACGGCCTTGGCCGAGGTACTGATTAGGGTTTGGTTTTTTCTTCAAGCAGTCACTCCTTGATGTTGTCTCTAGAGGGCTTGATATTGTGTTGATAGGCCTTCATGCTGCCTCAATAGGCAATCATGTTGCTTTGAGAGGTCTGTATGTTGCTCGGGAGAGGCCTTGGCATGGTCTGGCGGCATAAAATAGAGCTTGCCATTCATAACTTGACATATTTATGAGTAATAAAGACGGGGATAGCTGTAAGTCGCGATAGAGCGCCAGTCTCGAATTCCCTATGAACTATAATGTTTATAATTCGTGACATTTTTGACCTCTGTGTCGCTAGTATAGGCTAAGGGCGCCTAGATCTAATTATTTACATATTATATATATAGATATAACATAATAATTAAGTCTTAAGACCTATAGCCTTAACCCTTTTTTATATAGAAGAAATTACCCCACGGACTAAAATAGCCTACCACAGTCCTCTACTAATATAATAATAAATCTAAATCTAGGCTCACATCGCACCCCTACTTAATAATAGGTAATAATCTAAAAAGGCAATATGAAAGGGGACATACAGCCTAGATGAAGCTCGTAGGACACCCTAGCAATAAACCTCTAGCATCTTCTATTAGACTCAGGATTGCTCGGATTTAGATCCTAGGATATGTCTTTAAACACTTTGTGGTAGGTGGACTATAGCTATCAGTAAATGGCAAACACTTACTCCGTCTCCCATGGCTCAAGCATGTTGATAAAGTCCTGGGCGATCTGGACACGAAGTTGGTTGATATTGGGGTCAGGGGGGTCAAGGAGCAGGGAGAAGACTTGGAATCGATAAATAGCTCTTCGGAACCGCATAGTCTCGGAGCTGCTGAGGACAGGTTCTGGTTTTCGGAGATAGCCTTTCTTCCCGAGGTTGCTAGCCAGACACGATAATTCTTAATAGGCATAGTAATCTGAAATAGGCCCTGCAAGGCGAAAGAAGAAGATAGCCATGTCTATCGCTGCAGGCTCACTGATGTCATTCGCATGAAGTAGACATCTTGCCTTGGTCACTTAAGAGTACCACTCAAAGAAATCGAGCCTATAGTGCTTCGGACTTTGAGTTTCGAATGAATATACAGCGTAGGCGTCAATAATAACATTGCCCAATGTTTGTTCGAGGCTTTTGCGGAGGATGTATTTCCGATCATGCTGGTACTGGTGGTGAAAGCTTGGTGATGCGTGAATTACGGCTCGTAGCTGATGCAGGTCTAAGAGACAAAGGATTTGACGTCGGAGCTCAGGTAGCAGGCTTTCAAAGTCAGGACTGCTAACCTTGTTGGCGTCATCCGTTCCAGGGGTAGTCTGGGACGCAATGTTAATTTCGCTCAACATCGTCTGTTTTAGTATGCGGGCTGCCTCTTCGGGGTTCCAACGCCGGTTCCAGAACTGTTAAGAAGTGACACCATGTCATGAATTGTAGAAAAAGCTGTAAAGAAAATATGTCTCTCGTGGCAAGTCAAACCGCATGGGTTCGAAGAAGTGAGATGCAAGCACAGCCCCGTTGACTTGACTGGGGGGAAAATGGCCATGGAGTCACGTGAACCCCCGGTCGTTGTCAGGATGCGGTCACATGGGTATCTAGACATCACTAGGAGAAGCGAATGACCCATCAGAGTCTGCTCCCTTTGTACCTAGTTAACATGGGCTCTCTTGGGCTGCTGAGCGTCCAGCTACCTGCCTGAGGATAGCGCCGGAGCTGAAAAACCAGACCATTCACTATGAAGGAGCAAGGATATGCTAAAAGTGAAAGAAAAGAGATTTACACAAACCGTGTTGAACACCATCCGGATTTATTATAGGTAGATATGATATACTTAAGATCATCGAGGATTACTAGTGGAGGAGAGAAACATGATCGAGGCGATCTATCTGTGCTTGATCTGTTCTGAACCTTGTCACATCACTTGTTCGCACGGGTTATAAATGACACATTTGCTTTTCAAGTAGAGCAAAATGCAAGTGTGTTATTGTATTCGACTTCAGATACCTCGCAGTAGCTTCAATGTAGCATCTAACTAGCTAAGCGCGTAACGACGTCAATCACGCTTGTGATAAAGACTCGCCATCCCTCTCAAGAGACTTCTTGCTTGCCATCAATCTCCGTAAGCCGAGCTTCACGACCGTCTTAAGGGCCAGTAGCGTTGTTCGTGACTGCGGCGCTGTCCGTGGTAGACTGCATCTCATCACCATCGATGGCATTGGTCTTGGCCTCGGTCTTGGTGCTGGAGCTGGTGTTGTCCTTGTCCTGGTCCTTGTTCTTAGGTTTGAACATTTCCTCGATCTCTTCGACCGTAAGGTCGTCAGTGTAATGCAGCTCAAACTCGTCGTCAAACTTACACGAGCCGGCTTTGTCCTGGTCCTTGTTCTTAGGTTTGAACATTTCCTCGATCTCTTCGACCGTGAGGTCGTCAGTGTAATGCAGCTCAAACTCGTCGTTAAAATGACACGAGCCCGCGTTATTCTGAACAGGAGATGACATGTTGGGTGGGTTTTCCGAAGGTGGGGTTGATGTGTGTTGTTTAAAGTTGTTATAGAAGATTTGAGAGATTGTTGCGGTAGTGTTTGGGGGTAAGTGAGTAGTAGTTCAAGACATGCAATGGTTAAATACTAAGCTCTAGCCTGGTCAGGGATGTGGCAGAGGTCTTTGTTTACTGAGGTGTTTTAGAACAGTAGCATTTTCACTGATGAGACAAAGAGGGTGTTCGGATTGTGTTGGTGCAAATGCATGGTCGAATATACCACCTTACAAAGAAATCTAGAAAGGCCGAGGCTAAAGCATTGAAATCTGTTTTCCTGAAAGAGTTCACAATGTAAAAAAGAACCAACCTATAGAATTCCCATACTGTAACTTGACAAACACCCAACGCTTTCACCTCCCAACTCACCAAGGTATGTTCATCCATATATGGTCTACAACAAAGAACACGACTTAACTTTCCCAAATCCATCAACAAAAGAAATGGTGAGGTTCTAAGCCCACAATTCCGAGCAACGTCACCCCTCACGATGGGTCAACAAGGGACTAGGGCCCACAAACTATCAAAAAGAAACAGCAAAAAACATACAACAGCAGGGATTCGCTGGTCGTCACCGACCCAACTACTAATC
>JABEEN010000426.1:0-10266 GCA_013363205.1 Fusarium tuaranense | reverse complement strand
CGTACCTGCAGAATGCGTATCACCGATCCCTGGTACGCCTTTCAACACCAACAGCGTGACATGGATGACGAAATGGAGGACGAACCTTGCGAGCCTTACCCGTGGGAAGCAACACATATCGTCGCCGCTGCCGCTGGTGATGTTGCAACACTACAACAAGAGCTAGAGAAAGGAGTGGATTTGAACGACACTGATCACGAATTTTCACAAACCCCATTGTTTTGGGCTGCTGAGAAAGGACATGAGGATGCTGTGCAGCTGCTTGTCAAATATGGTGCTGACATCAACTTCATTGAGCCAAATCTTGGTAGAACGCCCCTTTTTGCGGCTACTTCCAATGGTCATGAAGCTGTGGCAAAACACCTAATTGACGCGGGCGCCCGTGTCAACATCGAGGACACGAATTCCGAAACTCCCTTGATCATGGCGGCTAAAGATGGCAGAATCTCGATGGTCAAACTCCTGTTGGATGCAGGAGCCGATATCAATGCCAAGGGATGGTATTATGGCATGACCGCATTGTCACTAGCAGCGGCGAAAGGACACACAGACATTGTCGAGCTCTTGCTTCAGAACAACGCTGCGGCAGATCTCGTTGACGAAACTGGTCGAAAAGCTCTAGCATGGGCTATCGAAGAGGGACATGACGATATTGTTGAACTTCTGGCAAACCAAGAGACAGATGCAGACTCGACAGGCGCCGATAAAGAAGGGGTGACAAGTGAAACGCTCCTTTCCGCTTATCCCAATGTCAGAAGTGGCTCTGATGAAGACCGTCTCGGGTGGGCTTTCGAACAAGGACACGTCTCGGTTATTAAGGAGATTCTAGAGCAGGCTACCGACCTAGAGCACAGAGATGAGACCGGAAGGACGCCTCTCGTGCTCGCTGCGTCCGACGGGCATACCGAACTAGTCAAACTTCTGCTCGAGAAGAATGTCGAGGTAGACTCCAAAGACGAGGAAGGACGGACTCCTCTCTCATATGCAGCCGAAAATGGGCATATGGAAGTTGTGACTCTTCTCTTGGATAATGAGGCTGATCTTCATTCTGAAGACGACCAAGAGATGACCCCGCTGACTGTTGCGGCCTTGAGAGGGCACGAGGAGATTGTGTCTCTCTTGCTTCAGAAGGGGGCTGACCCAAATCATTGGGACGGTAATGGGTTTTCGCCACTATTACACGCTGCTTCTGAGGGACATACAGAGATAATGTCCATGCTCTTAGATAGGGGTGTGGATCCCAACACCCGAGACAAGGAGGAAGGAAAGAGTGCGTTGACCTGGGCGGCAAGTGATGGTCACTTGGAGGTGCTCAAGTTACTGCTGGCGAGAAACGTTTCACCAAACGACGAAGAAACCGACCAAACACCACTTGCTCTGGCTTTAGACAACGCAATCGACACAGAGGATTATTCATCCGTCAAGTTACTCCTCAAGCACGGCGCACAGCCATTCTCAGAAGTGTACTGGGATAATGTTCCACCATTAGAAGTCGCAGTATCAAACGGTCCTGATGAGTTAGTGGAGCTTTTCCTAAAGGTCGAGCCTGCTTCAAGCAAAGCCAAGCAAGAGCATGTCCGAAAAGCTATCTGTCAGGCTGTGGAGGCGGGGAGAGAGGACTTGCTTGATTTGTTGTTTAAGCACTATGCTCCTGAAGATCCGCATGCTGAAACTCCGTTGCAATGGGCCAAGGGCAAATGTTGCGGGTCTGGGGAGGCTGTTCGTCTGTTGAGGCCATACTTTCCAGATGAGGTGGGACGTACCGACAGCTAGAAGAGGAGGGATACCCAGGCAGGGTTAACACTAGACATATTACAGGGTTAGAGATCCGGTAAGGGTAGTCGATAGCAGCTTGCCAGTGTCGGGGCAACTCAACACCTAAAATAAAAGGTGTGATCTGAATATAGCTCCAAAACCCGTAGCCCGGTCTAGTTTCAATTGCAATCTGAATAGGATATTGGGACGTGTTCTTGTCTGACTGGAAAACGTAGTAGGCTATATGGCCGTGACTGCCCTCTGAGTTCCTCAGAGAAATCTGTCAATATGAACGGGCATCGGGTCGGAGGTGAACACGCAACAACACTCTACACAAACTAGCCGTAGTCTCATGCTAGCCAGGAACATGGAGCGAGACTGGTCTATTGTAAAACGTAATCTATTGGTAGTAGTCTTGCTTCCAACATTAACTTGAACGCATGGTAATGACGGCACTGTCGGCAATGTCGGCACATGAGGCGGGGAAGGTGGGATGACTTTACTCCTGGTATTGCGCTCGACAAGATACTATTTTGTTTGTTCCCTACCATGCGCTTACAGATATACCTGGTTCTCGAAATGCTACAAGTTATAGGCGGCCCAACCCGGATGAGTCTGGGGGGATACTGCACAGAGAGCTACTACCCAATGTTTAGCAATGTAACCTCTTCCCCATGTCTCGATCCGCCCTTTCCCTCTATGGCACTAGTCCGATTGCTTCTTGACGTATCAGGAGACGAGGGGACGGATAAGACGGGAACTTATTAAGCCTTTACTTTTTTAGTGTGGTGCTCCTGAATGGCCTCACGAGAGTCATGAGGCATTCGTCCTAAGCCAGAGAGAGATACATCATGCCATCGGAAGTGCGTAGACCGTTCCGAATGAAAGGCAGCCTTTATTGGAAAGTCTTTACCCCAGACTTCAAGTATGCATTCACGCGCGCCAATGAGTAACTCACAATCCACCCAATATGGACGTGTCTACGCAAGAAGTCCGGATTCTGGTATGCGTGCCAATAAGCATCGTGGAGTTGGTGTTGCTGGTCGTACATAAATACCCCAGGTTTGAAACCTAAAGACATGAGAATAAGAGACCAGGGATCAGACGAAGCTCAGCTTCTGTTACGACACTGACCTGTTTAGGAGAGTACTTGAGCTTCTTGTTAATACCTCTGAAACGCTGCAACATCAATATTTTCAAATCAGACATGCATCCGCAACTAAATATCAAACGCAGCTCCGTGCTTACTCTCGCCCTGGTTGCCGCTGCACCTCTTGTCGCCGCTGGGCCCTGCGACATCTACTCCTCCGGTGGCACACCCTGCGTCGCGGCACACAGCACCACCCGGGCTTTGTACGACGCCTATACCGGCTCCCTTTACCAGGTAAAACGCGGCTCCGATGGTGCCACGACCAACATTGCGCCGCGATCTGCCGGTGGTGTTGCCAATGCTGCCACCCAAGACTCGTTCTGCGCTGGCACGACGTGTCTTATCACCATCATCTACGACCAGTCCGGCAAAGGCAATCATCTTACCCAGGCTCCTTCTGGCGCTTTCAAAGGCCCAGATGATGATGGCAAGGATAACTTGGCCAGCGCCATTGGCGCGCCGGTCACGCTGAACGGTCAGAAGGCCTATGGTGTCTTCATCTCGCCTGGCACTGGATACAGGAACAATGCCGCTAGCGGCACCGCTACAGGAGATGCGGCTGAGGGCATGTACGCTGTGCTTGACGGCACTCATTATAACGGCGACTGTTGCTTTGACTATGGCAATGCCGAGATCAGCAATACCGATACGGGCAATGGCCATATGGAGGCCATCTACTTTGGAGACAGCACCGTCTGGGGCACCGGCTCCGGCTCCGGCCCCTGGGTCATGGCCGATCTGGAGAACGGTTTGTTCTCCGGCGCTGACCCTAAGCAAAACACCCAGGATCCTTCAATCTCCTATCGATTTCTTACTGCGGCTGTCAAGGGAAGGCCAAACCAGTGGGCAATCCGTGGTGGCAATGCTGCGGCCAACTCCTTGTCGACATACTATAGCGGCGCGCGTCCAACAGTGTCTGGCTATAACCCCATGAGCAAAGAAGGAGCCATCATTCTCGGCATTGGCGGCGATAACAGCCATGGCTCACAGGGCACCTTCTACGAGGGCGCCATGACCTCTGGCTACCCATCTGATGCCACTGAGAACTCGGTGCAGGCGAACATTGTAGCCGCCAAGTATGCCACGACGTCATTGACCAGTGGCCCGGGTCTCACTGTTGGTTCCTCTGTTTCTCTGAGAGCTACCTCAAGTTGCTGCACGACACGTTACATTACACACTCTGGCTCCTCAGTCAACACGGCGGTGGTCTCATCATCTAGCTCCACCACGCTCAAAAAGCAGGCCAGCTGGACGGTCCGTACCGGCCTAGCCTTTAATGGATGTTTCTCTTTCGAATCAAACGACACCCCAGGCAGCTTCTTGCGACACTCTGCCTTCCAGCTTCAGCTCGACGTCAACGACGGGAGCAAACTATTCCATGAAGATGCCACGTTCTGCACCCAGGCTGGCCTCAATGGTCAGAGCAACAGTGTCCGATCCTGGAGCTATCCCACTCGTTACTTCCGCCACTACAACAATTTACTCTACATCGCGAGCAATGGCGGTGTTCATACATTCGATGCTACTGCGTTGTTTAACGACGACGCGAGCTTTGTCATCGGCGCTGGCTTCGCTTGAGGCCTGACAACTCTCTGCAATGTAGGAGCTAGTTCTCAGCAGGGCAGTTAGTTGTGCGATGGGAATACGATTTACGAAAATATCGATCTGATATGGCTGTCATGGCTGCGGAAATCGTTTCATTGCCGATCGAGGCTCAAATGTGATCGCCTGTATCAATGCGGTAGTTGTTTATATCAAAGATATTCTATGCACGTTTTCTCCAATTCCATCTCAAAAAGCTTCTTCGTGCATAAAACCATGCCTGTAGACCTCCCCAACAAACCTGTAGGTGTTCGACAGTGTCTCATGATGGCAGCATCGAGGCAACTAGATACCCTGAATAAAAACTATAGTCTTGGGCCCAACTCTTACTTCCCTCCTCCGAAATGCTATAGCGCGGTCTGGTTTCAGTTGCGACCTCAACAAGATCTCAGCTCATGGTTCTGCCTGACCAGTAGACGTAGCAGAGTACCCAGCCGCGGTTACCATTTCAAACCACTAACAAAAGATAGGTGGCATCGTATGGTAATCAGCCTTGGTGGACATGTTTGTAAATTACACTTGCTCTCTACCGTTGCCAGTCAATCAGAGCGCCACGTTGCAACGTGAAACGTATCATGTCGGCGGCCAGCTTCGCGGCGATGCATGCATCTAGAGGTGGTGGCTTAGATGCCTGGTTGAGACTCAGCCGCTCTTGGCGTAGATACATAGAATCCCAAAATATCCAATATTTTCTTTTCATGCCCCTGCCCTCGGGAGTCAATTGGCCTGCCCTTTACATGTGGCTTACAGCAGACACCAATGACTGGGAAGGGGAAATCAGGCTCGCGGTAAATCAAGCCCACCACCCCAGAGTCGTAAGCAACTGGGCGACGCGAGCCTTTTTAACTGCAAGTTAGTACTGTATAGCCTAAGGCTGTCAGCCCAGGCCGCATATGACACAGCCCCAGCCATGTTACCCTCGCTAAGATATATCTTCTGAATATCTTGAACGCCTTGAAGTCTCACCATTTTTCTCTTTCTCCATAACTCGATTTTCCTCAGTAGAAATGGGCACAGAGATATCCCCATCAGCCGTCGGGCTAATAGTCCACCCTCAAGCTCAGGACGACGACTATGGGATTGCCGACCCCACTCGCTTCGATATTGATCTGTGAGTAACTGTGGCCCTGTTGTTCCATGTTCACATTCGCAGTTTCATGTTGCTAACTAAAGCTAAGGGATTTTGACGAATGGGATAGAGAAAGTATCGAGCATTTTGAAAACCAAAATTTATGGCATCGGACGTGCCTCCAACGGATCACTGCCAGGGAAAATAGATCAAATCTTCTTGGTAACCTTGCTCTAGTTCTCACTCATGATGTTGGTTCCACTAACAGAATCTCAGATGTACAAAACTCATTCGTACATGACGACGCTGCAATGAACCTAGACCCGTCAAAGGTAAACCATGCTTCCCGGTCTACCCGTAGGAAGATGGAGTTTTAATTGGCTTATAGGAGGGAAATAGTAACACTTTTGAGCTCATGCAAGTCCCTTTTGGATTTCATTCCGCTGATGACTGCCACTGACAGTCTCTCTTGGCAGCTACATATCACAGTATTTAGAAACAGAAGAAGACGATGAGAATTTACCCAACGAAGAACGCGGACTACTTCGCGTCAGCCCCAGAGTTCTTAAACACCTCGCTTCAACGTACCACATCCCAACCGCCTTTATCGCGGCTTTTGATCGCGCGTTTGATACCCACGGAACGAGTTTCCGGCGTCAATCCCAGAACGAGTGGGATTATTGGTGCCGGATCCCCTGCAGAGCTGCGATTCGCGTCGACACGTTCTCAGTACCGAGACCCGAAGTACAGATGGACCCAAACAATTATATCTATTTCGAGTGTCAAGGGGTGGCTATCGAATGTCATACCTATGTCATCTACATGAAGCGTGACTGCGACACCAGGCGGTTGCGGGTTTTTGTTGTGACCTGTGGGGCGGAAGGGGAGCGACAACCTTTGGCCCAGATCCAGAGCGCTCTGGAGCGAAGGTCCAGCAAGGACCTATACGACAGCCCATGCTTTGTCCTGCTCATTTTCATTGCTTTCGCACTACGGTGGTGGTATAACCTATTCAATAACTTCAGCCGCGAACTGGTACACCACGTACGTATTTCTGAATGTATCTGATCTGATTAGTGGATTAACAAATTCCAGGAAATGAAACTCCAAAAAGAGATTGCAGAAGAGACAGAAGGGTTTATCCACACTATCAAAGTTCTCAATGTGACCCTACACGCCATGGCTGCCCACCTCCACCGTTACAAGACTGAGCTCCAGCGTATAAACGTGATCCTCTCTGATCTTCGCAAGCACCGGAAGGAGATGACTTACAGGCCGAAGCCAAGGCCCAATAATAGAGGAAAAGATGAAGAGCAAGAGGATAAAAAAGAGGACGACGACGGATTCCCACCAATAGATCGAGAACTGCAGAAAATTGAGCAGCTGGCGTCACAGCTAGCAGCCACTTCCAGCTTCTCGGATGAGATGGAGAGGAAGGTGCAGAACATCTTGGCTCTGGTATGTCAAATAATTCACTTCTCTCGTGAGCCGGACTGACCATTTCACCTAGTTGTTCAACCAAATACAGGCCATCAACGACAAGACGTTGCAAGCCATTCTCAACACATCGCAGCAAGAGACAAGGATATCGCAAAGATTATCATTGGCTTCTCACATGCTGTCTAGGAGTATGAAGAGAGACAGCATTGCCATGAAGACGGTCAGTCTCCCCTACAGATCCACGCAACATTTGTACGCTAACATCAATGTCCTGTGTAGATTGCAATAATGACCCTAGTGTTTCTCCCAGGAGCAACATTCGCGGTAAGAAGCCATTGACCGTTTGAAGCTTCTTTCTTGGAAACTAATAAAGGAGACTTTAGGCCGTGTTCGCAATGCCATTCTTTACCGAGAACAAATACCTGTCTTCACCATCACAAGTCTGGATCTGGGTTATTCTCACTGCCATATGTACTGCGTTCGCCTTTGGTGGATATATCCACCTTGTGAAGCGTGGGGAAATGACTCTTGGGGACCCCGAGGACGACAGCGATACCGCCCTGTTGTCCGATGGCGCCAC
The DNA here is from genome assembly GCA_013363205.1 of Fusarium tuaranense. Lineage (NCBI taxonomy): Eukaryota > Fungi > Ascomycota > Sordariomycetes > Hypocreales > Nectriaceae > Fusarium > Fusarium tuaranense. Next base: position 2,670 of record JABEEN010000426.1, on the reverse strand, counting down.
TACTTCGAACGCGCCATCAGTGGTTGGCAATGGTGATAACACATCATCTAATGGCAACAAGCGGCATTGGTGGCAAAGAGCCTCTCGGAGAACATCTCAGTGCAGTATTGAACTGAGTGCCCGTCCGGGATCGTAGGAGTTGTTTGGGTTACCTGCTGAGGAGGGTAGTAGCTGTATCTGGGTATATTAATATCTACAAGACTGGCGTTAGAAGTATAGAATCCTATGCGCTCCCTCATTATCATAGTGTCTTGGAAAGACCTCCTCGTACACCATGCATGTCCGTCGCTATCATCCACCAAGGCAATGTCCAACCCAATCCAGGTACCAACTCTCCAGCAATGGGAGGAACACACAAAGCAAGATGGCCTCCCTTCTCAGTCATCGTCATCATCTTCCAGTTCAGCATAGACATGGCCACTACCGTAAGTAGTCCAACTAGCATCACCGGCCTTCAACTTGCCATTCTTCAACCAGCAGTTACCATACTGAGTTGTGGATCCGTTCATGCCTATCCTGAAAAAAACGCTGTTGCAAATGGTCTCGTTGTTCCTCGTCATCTCTGCACATGCGCCCATGCAGTCCTCGAAGTAGTAGGCCCAGAGGGACACAATGTCGTTGACGTTGCCGTCTCCAGTGTCGGGCGCATTCACGCCGCAGTATGTGCTGAATTTATAACCGTTTGTTGTCCTCGTCGTCCCGTTGGCTCCGTTCTTGGGGCAGTTCAATGTGAGGTTGGCGACTTGTGCGGCTGGTAGGGGGGCATAGTCGACGCCAACGACAGTGTCGTCGTCGGTGCTGTTTGACTGGCTGCATTCACTTGTTTCAGTCGCAGTGGGAGCTGCTGTTGAGCTTTCCGAACTATCCGAGCTACAAGGAGTAGGCTTATTAGTGTCATGTCCTCCAAGTGCGAGGAACCAATGCTCACCTCTTGCAGCTTGCCAGAGCTCCTCCCAAACCTCCTCCAACAGCTCCTCCAACAATAACAGCCGTAAGGAGCGCGACGAGTAAACCAAAGCTCAGTACGCTCAAGCCAAAGGGAACCTTTTGCTGTGGCGCTGCAGCTTGGTTCTCAGGATTGTACGGTCCATCCTTCCCCGCGACCGCTGTGTACTGATGCTGGTTGTACGCCTCCGGTGCACTAGCAGCAGCCTCTCGATGGTAGTCCACCTGGAGACCCTCAGCGTCTCGTGTCGACGCCATCACCGGATCGCGATATGGCGGCGGGTTTGAATAGCGGGTAGCGGGAGACTCCAATGAGCTCATCCGGAAGGAAGCAGATAAACGAAAGGATGCTGAGGGGCCAGCGTCTGGGAGGATCGACTTGAAAAGGACAAAAAACTCGTCTGGGCGGGAAGTGGGAGTCGATCGGCAAAGTAATATGGGCCTTTTCAACCCCTTGTATGTCGTACGTGTTGGTCTCTTTCCCGGTACAGAAATCATTCGTCTCAGCTTTGATGCAGTGAGACTTGGGTATTTCCGGCTGTTGAACCAATCAGATAGCGATTCATGCTCTGATCACCAGCAAGAGTATGGAGACTCCCAAAAGAATACGGACGATCAACCCTGCCAGTTGCCCGTGCGAGAGTGCTGCGCCGAGCTTCAATGGTCAACCACTCCGCAGGTTGAATCATGCCTAACCAACCAGAAGTACAGGATACACGTCAGTGCTCCAAAAGTGCCTCGATTATACAGGGGTTCAGAGTCTTGGTTCCCTTCGGCACCTAAAATGGGTGTTACGGTGCGCTGTGCCCTGAATTGCCCCAATCTCCTTGCTGTTTGGGCGGTAATCTAAACCAACCACGGTTAGTCTCTTATCCACACAGCATGCATGATAGCGTGGTAACAGTCTGATACTGAGATGTCGTTACAATGAGATAGGACCCTAGCAGAACAGGGCTGAGCAGGAGAGCACAAGTCGGTTCACTGGGCTGAGACCCATGCTCGCTTGTTGCCCACTCCGTGCTTGGCTTGCATGGCCATGCCGGTCCGCCCAAGCCATACTGAGATTCATGTTGCGCTGTATCCACGCTCATAATTAAAAGCTTGATCACCTCGAACGTGTCGGCGTAATCGCCTTGCTGCCCCTATACCTATGGTAGCAATGCCGAACATCACTTAATAAACAAACTTTATGACAGTGCAATAATAATGTCATGGTCCCTTATTTGCCGTATCAAGAGGATTTATGTAAGGTACCTGTGTTGGTCACCACACAAGAATGCCGATTCGCGGCATATTGTATTAGAGGATCCACCAATTGGATTCACATGCACTACCTACTAGTATCAGCTTATGTCTCTGTTGGAGTTTTCGACTTGCAACAAAGAGGTAGTACCTGTTCATTTCAATGTCTCGGGTGGAAGCAGAGCCACTGAGGAGGGCTTCTCAGATTGGGCTACCCTAGAGCCTGGAGGTTCAGAGGTTGCAAAAGCGATAGACAGCAACATCGACGCTGGCGGACGAAAACTTGCTTGTTAACCTTAAAATCATTGTCTTGGTATTTTTCAGTGCTTTCTAATGTTCTACTGGACATATCATTAGGGTTTGATTATTTGGCACACACTTTTTGGTAACGAGCACACACTTTGGTGGCGAAGGTGGCTAAACGCATTAGTCATAGCCGCGCATCGCAAAGAGAAATATAATAAAAATAACCCTATTTAAAAA